>JZKD02S1505924.1:0-10643 GCA_000966675.3 Picea glauca
GCATTTAGGGTGGCAAGAAATGTTGAAAGTAAAAATATGGCTATGGCTACTAGAAGGACCAATCCTAATAGCTATAGAGAGAACAATTATCCTTCTTCTAAAACACCTCAACCTAAGGTTGACACCTCAACAATTGGAGGAAAGAAAATCAAAAGGCGTATGCTTTAATTGTGATAGAAAGTACAGTAAGGGACATAAGCGTGGTGAGAAGAAATTATTCTACATAGATTGTGAAGAGGAAGAAGAACAAGAATCATCTCAAGATGAAAATGTAGAAGCAATTTCATCTTAAGAGTTGACTCCCACGATATCGTGTAATGCATTGGCTGGAATTAGCACTCCTCAATCCCTCAAGATCGAAGGATATATCAAAAAGAAAAAGGTAATAGTCCTAATTGATTATGGCAGTACTCATAATTTCATTCACTATAAATTATCCAAAGATCTCAACTGCTTTGTATATCTAGCACTAGAGTTTCAAGTAATGATTGCGGATGGAGGAACTATCAATTTCTAAGGAAAATGCAATAAGATCAATCTTACTATGGGAGAATATGCAATGAATAGTCCAATGATTGTTATACCCATGGGTGGTGCTGATGTTGTACTAGGAATCCAATGGTTACAATCATTAGGAACAGTGGCTTTTAATTTTCATGAAATTTTCATTGGAAGGAAAAGAAATTGAATTAAGAGGTGTCACAGGGAAACCCAATAAGGTGGTAACCTCTAATGGCATGATAAAATTATTGAAAAAATGGCATCAAGGTGTTATTACACAACTATGCTCACTAGATGTTCAAACATCTAAGCCATCTATTCCTCTGGATCTCCAAGGGATCATTGATAAGAATTCCAAATTATTTGAAGATATTCCCAAAGGTCTTCCACCCACTCGAAATCATGATCATGATATTCACCTAATTCCTGGGAGTGCTCCTCCTAACATCAGGCCATACAGATACCCTTATGCCCAGAAGAGTGAAATTGAGCGCACAGTTAAAGAAATGTTAGAAGCTGGCATTATTAGACCTAGCCAAAGTTCTTACTCTGCACCGGTGGTAATGGTATTCAAGAAAGATGGCTCATGGTGTATGTGTCTAGATTATAGAGAACTCAACAAGATCACTATTAGAGATAAGTTTCCAATTCCTGTCATTGATGAATTGTTAGATGAACTACATGGAGAAATCTAATTCACAAAGTTGGATCTATGTTCAGGGTATCACCAGATTAGAATGAAGGAAGAAGATATACCAAAAACAACATTCTGAACTCATGAAGGCCATTATGAATTTTTGGTTCGGATGCAGAGGAAAGAGGCATGGTTCCAGGCAGAGCAATGGTCACAAATATGCAGAGGATAGATGCATGTTTCCAAGGGGAGTATGAGTGATATAATTTCAGTATTGCATCATAGCGTTGCCATCAATGCCAAAGGGGGAGATTGTTGATTAAGGTTGGTTGTCATTGATGTCAACCCTTGAAGAAAGTCTGGTAGCGAATTCCGGTAGCACAAAGGTTTGGGTAATGGACCCAATGTTGTTTCATGTATAATGGTATGATTTTTAATATATTTGAAGGTAATATTATTCTATATGGATAGTACATGTCGTGCCATTTTTGGTGGTATGTGGAACATCACATAACTCCTCACGGTTTGAGAGTTATGGTCGTACGAAGTTGGAGGAACCTCGTATGTTGGCTTGAAGCCCCAAAAGGTCAAATAAGTCAAAGAGCTTGCAAAGAAGAAATTATTATTTAAATGATAAAGTAAAGTGACAAAGTCAAGAAGGATTATTTAAATAAAAAAGTGAAGTGACAAAATCAAAGAAGATTATTTAAATGATAAAGTGAGTTGACAAAGTTAAGGAGGAATATTTAAATGATAAAGTAATGGAGAACTTTCTAATTATGGAAATTGGTTAACCCTAAAAATGACGAAAATAGGTTAAGTGACCTAAAAATGGGTTAAGTGACCTAGAAATAGGTTAAGTGACCTAGAAATGGGCTAAGTGACCTAGAAGATGGAGAGTATAAATAAAAGGCAAGGCTCTCTCATTTTACATCACACTTGAGAATATTGAATATCTATAGGTGATTGAGGTAACCAAAGGATATCTAAGACGAATTCCAGAGGGAAGGTGAAGAAAAGAGGGTCAGAATTCAAGGGAGGATAAATTCTTTTGATGATGCTTTCTAAGGTATGTTATTTACAGGTCATCTCACCATTTTAGCAATAAAAAATTTTCTAGAACGATTCAAACTATGAGATTGATAGGCCATTGAGGAAACATATCCAAGTATCTGTGGTAAAAAATTAATCTTTTGGGTTATTGTATTTTTGGAGTTACACTCTGTGGAAAATAGGGTTTGTGGCTAGTCCTGAAACTAGTCTAAAACAGGTGTTTCTGGTAAAAATGTCATAACTTCTTTGTAACAGATCCAAATTTAGTAAGAACATATGTGTTGGTTATATTATAGTCTATAGTATACTTTATAACATTTTCAGATTGATTCAACAAATATTTCATGTGGGGCACGCTCTACAAGGTCACTCTCTAGAATAAGCCATAATTCAGAAAAGTATGCCATTTTTGTTATAACTGCATTTCTGAGAGGTTCAAAGTAGTGAAACCTAGGGGAATTGTACAAAACACATTGAAGAAAATTGTGTATCAGTTTCAAATCTTTATTCATTACAAGTACATATTTATGATTATTTCAAGTTAGGGTTGTTGACTAATCCAAAACTAGTCATGTGAGACTAAACAAAAGTTTGATGAAAATGTTATTCTCTTGTTGTTAAAGTTAAGGCAAGTTTGCAGGTATGTGATCATATACACGAGGTCTATTGCAAAGTTACAAATCAGATTTGGATGATGAAATTGATGAGGGATTTTGGTTGAGGTACATGTTGGGTACATGGTTGAGACAAGTAGTTGATGAGTTGGCACATACATGAGGTGTATAGTTGATGATGTTGGTACATCTTGATGAGTCATAGTTGATGAGTATTTGATACATGATTGGTACATACTTGGTACATGGTTGGAGGAAGTTTTTAGTATTATTGTTGACACATAGTTTATGGATGACATAGCATACTTGTATTGGTATATTATTAGAAGCACATATTGATCTTGGTGATGATTATGAGTTGTTTTGTTATGCTTGGTTGATGAACATCTTTGAGAGTTGTCTTGGTGAGTAGTTTTGATTTGGTTTATAATATTGATGAGATAGGTGGTTGTGATAAGTTGTTGTGACAGGTTATTCGTACAGGTTTGGTGCATGGTTGATGCACTTATTCATGGTACGGGTTGGTGCATGGTTGATGCACTTGTTTATGGTACAAGTTGATTACAGGTTGTTTGGTACAGGTTGGTGCATGCTTGATGCACTTGTTTATGGTACAGGTTGGTGCATGGTTGATGCACTTGTTTATGGTACAGGTTGGTGCATGGTTGATGCACTTGTTTATGGTATAGGTTGAGGTACTAGTTGATGCATGGTTCAGGTTATTGGTATAGGTTGTTTGGTGCAGGTTGATTGGTACAGGTTTACAGCAGTATATCTCACAGTGATAGTGTGGCAGTGATTCCATCATTCTACTTATACGTCAGGATGGTTGGACGGGGCATGGACAGGTGGTTGTAGCCACCTTCCGGTTGTAGCCGGAGAACATAGGGGGTTGTAGCCTGCTTCTGGTTGTAGCCAAAGAATAGGGGATTTGGAGCTTCCTTCATGTTGTAGCTTGAGAAATAAGGGGCTTGAAGCCTCCTTCCAGTTGCAGCTGGAAAACAAAAGAAGTTAGTGCTTCCAATGAATGTAATTCTTCAAGACATATAAGAAAAATTATTCTATGGTTTTCTCCCATTTTGGGTTTCCATGTAAAACACTGGTGTATTGTATATGTCTATGATTGTTCATTTGTTCATTGCTTATTTACTCTGCATTTATTACATGATAATGCTACATTGATATAACACTTGGATTTTATGGTTAAAAAGGATTAAATTTCTCTATTACTAATTCACCCCCCTTCTCGGTAATCCAACAATTGGTTTCAGAGCAAGTTCATTCAGAAATTAGTTTAACCACTGAAAGGTAGATCATGGAGAGCAACAACTTATATAAAAATGGAATACCACGGTTCAATGGACAAAAATATGCATTTTGGAGCATAAGGATGAAAACATATATACAGACACAGGGATTTGAAATTTGGCAATCAATTGTAGATGGATACACAGCACCAGCAATTCCACCAACAAATGACAAAGGAGTGAAACTTGGTCAGTATAATTCCAAAGAAAAAAATGCACTTCTGAATGGTCTTAGTGAAACTGTATTCACCAAAGTTGCACATTGTAAATCCGCTTAAGAGANGTTGGAGGACCCTCATATGTTGGCTTGAAGCCCCAAAAGGTCAAATAAGTCAAAGAGCTTGCAAAGAAGAAATTATTATTTAAATGATAAAGTAAAGTGACAAAGTCAAGAAGGAATATTTAAATAATAAAGTGAAGTGACAAAATCAAAGAAGATTATTTAAATGATAAAGTGAGTTGACAAAGTCAAGGAGGAATATTTAAATGATAAAGTAATGGAGAAATTTCTAATTATGGAAAGTGGTTAACCCTAAAAATGAGGAAAATAGGTTAATTGACCTAAAAATGGGTTAAGTGGCCTAGAAATAGGTTAAGTGACCTAGAAATGGGCTAAGTGACCTAGAAGATGGAGAGTACAAATAAAAGGCAAGGCTCTCTCATTTTACATCACACTTGAGAATATTGAATATCTATAGGTGACTGAGGTAACCAAAGGATATCTAAGACAAATTCCAGAGGGAAGGTGAAGAAAATAGGGTCGGAATTCAAGGGAGGATAAATTCTTTTGATGATGCTTTCTAAGGTATGTTATTTACAGGTCATCTCACCATTTTAGCAATAAAAAAATTTCTAGAATGATTCAAACTATGAGATTGATAGGCCATTGAGGAAACATATCCAAGTATCTGTGGTAAAAATTTCATCTTGTGGGTCATTGTATTTTTGGAGTTACACTCTGTGGAAAATAGGGTTTGTGGCTAGTCCTGAAACTAGTCTAAAATAGGTGTTTCTGGTAAAAATGTTATAACTTCTTCGTAACAGATCCAAATTTAGTAAGAACATATGTGTTGGTTAGATTATAGTCTATAGTATGTTTTATAACATTTTTAGATTGATTCAACAAATATTTCATGTGGGGCACGCTCTACAAGGTCACTCTCTAGAATAAGCCATAATTCAGCAAGGTATGCCATTTTTGCTATAACTGCATTTCTGAGAGGTTCCAAGTAGTGAAACCTAGGGGAATTGCGTAAAACACATTGAAGAAAATTGTGTATCAATTTCAAATATTTATTCATTACAAGTACATATTTATGATTATTTCAAGTTAGGGTTGTTGACTAATCCAAAACTATTCATGTGAGACTAAAGAAAAGTTTGATGAAAATGTTATTCTCTTGTTGTTAAAGTTAAGGCAGGTTTGTAGGTATGTGATCATATACACCAGGTCTATTGCAGAGTTACAAATCAGATTTGGATGATGAAATTGATGAGGGATTTTGGTTGAGGTACATGTTGGGTACATGGTTGANATGAGTTGGCACATACATGAGGTGTATAGTTGATGATGTTGGTACATATTGATGAGTCATAGTTGATGAGTAGTTGATACATGATTGGTACATACTTGGTACATGGTTGGAGGAAGTTTTTAATATTATTGTTGACACATAGTTTATGGATGATGTAGCATACTTGTTTTGGTATATTATTAGAAGCACATATTGATCTTGGTGATGATTATGAGTTGTTGTGTTATGCTTGGTTGATGCACATCTTTGAGAGTTGTCTTGGTGAGTACATTTGATTTGGTTTATAATATTGATGAGATAGGTGGTTGTGATAAGTTGTTGTGACAGATTATTCGTACAGGTTTGGTGCATGGTTGATGCACTTATTCATGGTACAGGTTGGTGCATGGTTGATGCACTTGTTTATGGTACAGGTTGGTGCATGGTAGATGCACTTGTTTATGGTACAGATTGAGGTACTGGTTGATGCATGGTTCAGGTTATTGGTATAGGTTGTTTGGTGCATGTTGAATTGTACAGGTTTACAGCAGTATATCTCACAATGATAGTGTGGCAGTGGTTCCATCATTCTACTTATACGTCAGGATGGTTGGATGGGGCATGGACAGGTGGTTGTAGCCACCTTCCGGTTGTAGCCGAAGAACATAGGGGGTTGTAGCCTCCTTCTGGTTGTAGCCAAAGAATAGGGGATTTGGAGCTTCCTTCAGGTTGTAGCTTGGTAAATAAGGGGGTTGAAGCCTCCTTCCAGTTGCAGCTGGAAAACAAAAGAACTTGGTGCTTCCAATGAATGTAATTCTTCAAGACATATAAGAAAAATTATTCTGTGGTTTTCTCCCATTTTGGGTTTCCACGTAAAACACTGGTGTACTTTATATGTCTATGATTGTTCATTTGTTCATTGCTTATTTACTCTGCATTTATTACATGATAATGCTACATTGATATAACACTTGGATTTTATGGTTAAAAAGGATTAAATTTCTCTATTACTAATTCACCCCCCTTCTCGGTAATCCAACAATTGGTTTCAGAGCAAGTTCATTCAGAAATTAGTTTAACCACTGAAAGGTAGATCATGGAGAGCAACAACTTATATAAAAATGGAATACCACGGTTCAATGGACAAAAATATGCATTTTGGAGCATAAGGATGAAAACATATATACAGACACAGGGATTTGAAATTTGGCAATCAATTGTAGATGGATACACAGCACCAGCAATTCCACCAACAAATGACAAAGGAGTGAAACTTGGTCAGTATAATTCCAAAGAAAAAAATGCACTTCTGAATGGTCTTAGTGAAACTGTATTCACCAAAGTTGCACATTGTAAATCCGCTTAAGAGACTTGGGACAAACTTCAAAATATTTATGAAGGAGATTCAAAAGTCAAAGAAGCAAAGCTTCAAACTTACAGAGGTCAGTTCGAACAACTTAAGATGAAGGAAGATGAGAATATTGCAGCTTACTTTTTATGAGTTCATGAAATAGTAAATGCAATCATAGGATTGGGAGAAGAAATCAAAGAATCTATAATTGTTCAAAAAGTACTAAGATCTCTTCCTATGAGATTTGACCCTAAGATATCAGCACTAGAAGAAATATCAGATCTAAACTCAATAAGCATGGACGAATTACATGGAATCTTCATAGCATATGAAATGAGAACTGAACAGGAAAATCTCGATATAAAAGAAGCAGCCTTCAAAGCATCCAAAAATTCAAAGAAAAAGGAAAGACAAAAAGAAGAACATAGCAGCAGCAGTGACGTCTCGAAAGATGATGAAGAAGTGACCAACTTTGTCAAAAGTCTGAACAAGGGAACCGACGGTAGGTATAGAGGTAAGATTATTTTAATTTGTTTTAATTGTGATGGTATTGGTCATTTTGCTAACATATGTCCTTATAGGAAAAAAGAGAAATGATGAAGGTTACTCAAAAGACAAACAAACATATAAAGGCAAAAGAACCACAAAGAAAGTTTTCAAAAAAAACAAGAAACTACAAGCAGAACTAGACAAGAAAGAAGACACTCAAGAACTAGAACAAATGATCACAAATTTGAAAGTTCAAATAGAAGAAGATAAAAGAATTGAAGAAACACTCAAAGAACAACTAGAAGAAAAAGACAACATCATTGGAAATTTGGAAGCAAAGATTGTCACATTAAGAAAGGATCTTCAAAAGAAAAATATGCAAAACAGCTCAAAAGTTTTGGATGACATTATCAGTAGTCAAAAATCTCATCATGACAAGTCTGGACTTGGATACAATCGGACAAAAAGGGATCAAGCTCCAAAAAAACTGAGAAAGAAACATATCCAAAAAGTTATGCATAAGCAATAAAGGGGGATAGGAAGATCTACAACGAAGATTATAGGGACACTCCTCCACCGAGAAGATTCAAGTTTCAGAATCAACAACCAACAGATAGGCCTCAGGAAGAAAAAGAATTTATAAGAGTACCTCCTTTCATAATATATTCAACTCCGAGGTATCAAACTATATTTTTTGGTTTATGTTATGCATGTAATAATTTTGGACATAAAGCTATGAATTGCAGAGCTAACAACAGGAACACAAACAACTTTGAAAGTCATACACAAAGGGGTTATCCAAGAAGGCCTAGTGAAACACAGAGAAGAAGTTACAACAGGTTTGAATCTTTGAGCACTGAAGTGGAATGTTACAAATGTAATAATTTTGGACACATGGGCAAATATTGAAGAATGATAGTCCCTCCTAGAGAACCGCAACAAAATAACAATAGTCACAGACATGAACCTCAGAAAAGGACATGGATAAGAAAGCAAGATCAATATAGAAATGAAAAATTCACACTCACTCTACAAGCTAAGCAAAATAAACATGGTTGGTATGTTGACAGTGGTTGTTCAAAACACATGACAGGTGATAGAGACAAGTTTCTTACATTACGAAAGGAAAGAGATGGATCAATCTCCTTCCGAATTGATGATTCAGCTAAAATCATTGTCAAAGGAATAGTCAGAATTGGTAACAAGAATACCAAGGCAGAAAATGTTCTACTAGTAGAAGATATGAAACATAATCTTCTAAGTGTGAGTCAAATGTGTGACCAAGGTCATAAAGTTACTTTCGATTCACAAAAATGTGAGATAAGAAAAGAAGGTTCAGGAAAATTGATTGCTACAGCTGTGAGAACTTCAAGCAACATATATGTATTAAGTGAAATTGGAAATGAAAAGTGTTGTCTAGGAAAGGAAGATGAAATTTGGATATGGCACGGAATAATGGGTCACATACATTTTGATAACCTTGTCAAAGTCCGCAGAAGAGAAGCAGTCATAGAAATGCCCCGGATCATGAAACCAACCAACACTTTATGCAAGCATTATCAACAAGGAAAACAAACAAAGATCAGGTTCAAATCAAAGGAATATTCAACGACAAGACCACTTGAAATTGTGTATACTGATCTAGTTGGACCAACTACAACAAACAGTTTAAAATGTGAGAAATATTTTATGTTATTAGTTGATGATTATACAAGAATGACTGCAGTTTTTTTTCTCAAGAATAAATCAGAAGCTTTTGGAAAACTTCAATATCTACAAGGAAATGGTTAAAAATGAAATGGATTCAAAAATCAAATGATTGAGATCTGATAATGGATGACAGTTCACTTCAAAGGAATTTATGGACTACTGCAGCAGTCATGGAATAAAAAGGCAATTCTCCGTTACTAGGACACCTCAACAAAATGGAGTTGTTGAAAGAAAGAACTAGATAGTACAGGAAATGGATCGAACAATGCTAATGGATTTCAAATTGATAGATATATTTTGGACACAGACAATGCATACAACAGTTCACATTAAAAACAGAGTAATGCTCAGAAACAACACTGAGAAAACTCCCTACGAGCTATGGAAAGGAAGACCGACAAATGTGAAGCACTTCAGGGTTTTTAGAAGCAAATGCTACATCAAAAGAGAAGATGGAAAAATGAGAAATTTTGACTCTTGTGTGGACAAAGGAGTATTGGTTGGTTACTCAAGTACAAGGAAAGCATAGAAGTGTTACAATCTAAGATTGAACAAATTTGTAGAAAGCATCAACGTAACAATTGATGAAACAGGCAAACCAGAATCAAAGGAAGAAGAAAATGAATGAATGGAACAACTTTTCAAAGAAGAAGCAGAAGATGAAAAGGAAGTAGAAGAGAATATAACAGAAGCAGAAGAGCAAGTTCAGCAAGTTCCTCTAAAGACACCTAGCAGATGAGTACAAAAGAATCATCCTTCAAATCAGATTATCGGAAACAAAGACGCAGGAGTTGACACTAGAAGAAGAATATGTTCACCAGAACAAACACACCTAGCACTCACATCTACGATTGAAACAACCTATTTTGAAGAGGCCAGCAAGGATGAATTTTGGAACAAGGCCATGGATGAAGAATTGGATCAAATAGAGAAAAATGACACTTGGGAATTGGTTCCAAGACCAAAGGATAAGAATGTGATCGGCACAAAGTGGGTATACAAGAATAAATTGAGCGAAGATGGACAGGTTACAAGGAACAAAGCTAGATTGGTATGTAAAGGATATGCACAAGTTGAAGGAGTCGACTTTGAAGAGACATTTACCCAGTTGCCATAATGGAAGCAGTCCAATTGATTTTAGCTTATACATGCTCCAAAAATATTAAAGTGTATCAAATGGATGTAAAATCAGCTTTTCTGAATGGGGAACTTGAAGAAGAAGTCTACATTGAAGAAGGTCTGTCAGAGAATGCAGACTATGTGTGAAAATTAAAGAAGGCCTTGTATGGTCTAAAACAGGCTCCTAGACCATGGTACTCTAGACTGGATAAATATCTACAGCAGGCAGGGTTCATAAAAGGAAGTGAAGACAGCAACCTCTACATCAAGGTAAGTCAAGGTAATATTTTATTAATTGAAGTTTATGTTGATGATATTATTTTTGGTAGTGATGATGACAGGTTAAGCCAG
>JZKD02S1505935.1:0-10643 GCA_000966675.3 Picea glauca
TGTTGAAGAATACCCTTCTTGTTAAGGAGGAGTGTTGAAATAATGTAACTGCAAAGAGTATTCTTATTCTTATTGTTATTTTATTCATAGGATTAATCCCCATTATGGATTAATCATGTCGATAATTGTATTAGGACCAAATCCCGTTTTGCGGATTGGTCAACAAACAATTATAATAGGCAGAATAAGAAGTCAGCCCCGGAAGTTATTATTGAGACCTAGAATTAAATTAAAGGTGGGTTTACCCACCCAAAGTGAGAGGTCGACCCTGCCAATGAAAACCCTTCACACGTGCCAGTCTTGTATATATAGAGAGGCTAGCGCCTCACTTTATCACACAATTCACTTGCTCATTTCTTAAGAGGCACACTGCAACTTACCAGTTAGAGAGAGGGAGAAGAGTGGCACATATTTTGGAGAGGACTATTTGTATTGGTTTGATTTATCTCTTGACATTGTATTGACAATTTATGATAAGGAAGTTTTTGTTGGGTTTTCTTCCCCTAGAGGGTTTCCCAGAATAAATGTTGTGTCTCTTGTGAATGTGTGTTTCTCAGTGATATTGTTCTTATGTTGCTCTTATCTATTGAAATGCAAAGAACTATAATAATGGCATAAACATTAACAAATATGTGCACGAATAGACCCCTCAGTAAGATGGGTAGGCACAGAAATAAGGGAACCACCCAGTTTCCATGGAGTAAATGATCTAGAATTATTCTTGGCACAATATGAAGACGAAGTTTTAGAGAATCAGAGACTGTTAGCACTCGATATAAGCACTCAAGGCCACACTTGCAATATGGTGGAGTGTACATAAAGAGACAATCATAGATTGGTACCAATGTATGCGATTACTGCGCATAAGGTTCAACACAGAACAAAAAAACAAGCAACAGAGGTACAATGGACAAGGGGAACCAGGGAAATACTTGGAGAAGTGTAGAATGCTATGGAAAATGACACTCCCAGAGGATTGGCCTCATTATTTCATACACACTCTAGAGGGGATACCAATGAACTGGTATACAGACCAGGAACTGCGCAAATGAACTGTGACCTGGATGGTATTGCAACATAATTTTACAACCACTTTTTCATTCGGGCATGAAAACCCCAACATAGATGCAGCTCTTAAAAAGATATAAGGGGTGATATTCATAAGGGAACCAAAAGGTGAACTCATAACATAAGAACAACAGCGGAAAAAACAGACAGTCAAGGAACTGTTGTCATGTTACCATGTGCATGAAGACAAACTAGAGGAAGACGATCTGCACGATATTCAAATCGAGGAAGAAGAAGGTAAGAGAAAAGTGGAGGGTCCACCTATATAATCATAAGTCATTGTTTCACCGATCAAGGTAAATCAATTCAATATTGGAACAATTGAGAAACCCAAAATGGTCAGCATCAGAGATTAATGGGATGAACAAACGGTAGAAATCATAATAGAGTTACTGCGCGAATATAGTGACCTATTTCCCACAACATTTACAGATATGAAGGGTATAGCAGGGGAGCTAGGAGAAATGAAGATACCACTCAGAGATGAAGCGAGACCGATCAGACAATGACCATACAGATTGAACCCGATATATAAGAAGAAAGTCAAAGCTGAGATCGACAGGATGCTCGAAGCTGGAATCATAGAACCAGTCGAAGAATCATAATGGATAATCTCGATGGTAGTTCAAGAGAAAAAACAAGGAGGGATAAGGATATGTGTCGACTTGAGGAAGTTGAACGATTCATACCTACATGACCCGTTCCCTACACCTTTCACGGATGAAGTGTTGGAGAACGTAGGAGGACAGAAAGCTTACTCATTCACTGACGGATTCTCAGGTTACCACCAGATCAACATAGCACAGGAAGACAGATACAAGACCACCTTTGTGACAAAATGTGGATCCTACTAGTACACAGTCATGCCGTTTGGACTAAAGAATGCACCAAAAATATTTTCCAGAGTAGTCATCACTGCATTTAAGGAATTCATCCACCAGTTTCTAAAGGTATACTAGGACGATTGGACAATCTATAGTTTTTTGAAAGAGCACGTAGAAGTATTATGACTGATGTTAGAAAGATGTAGGCAGTGCCATATATCTTTAAACATAAAAAAAAAATGTATATTTGGAACACCGTTTGGGATAATATTGGGCCATATAGTATGCAAACAAGGTTTACTAGTAGATCCTGCAAATATTGCAGTAATTGTTAACTTGCCACCACCAAAAACAGTCTGTCATCTAAGAGCGACATTGGGACACATAGGGTTCTATAGAAAGTTCATCAAATGATACATGCAAATTACCATGACAATGGAAAAATTATTAAGAAAAGATACAAAGTTTCAGTGGAACGACGAGTGTCAACACGGTCTAGATACCTTGAAGGAAACAATGGTCACCACACCAATATTAGTATTTCCAGACTAGGAAAATACATTCCACGTGCATGTAGATGCATTAACCATAGCACTTGGAGCTATCTTGGTGCAGCCAGGAGCGGGGGACTTGGATCACTCCATAGCATTTGCGAGAAGGAAGTTATCATAATCATAGCATAACTATAACACTACAGAGAGAGAAGGCCTCGCTATGGTCTACGCATTACATAAGTTCAAACATTAATTATTGGGAAAACACTTTAATATGTTCACAGATCACTCATCCCTGAAATACCTAGTCAACAAGCCAGTGTTGGGGGGAGAATCTGTCGATGGTTACTACTATTTCAAGAATTTGACTTTGAAGTCATAGTCAAGCCAAGGAAATTGAATGTAGGACCTGACCACCTGTCAAGGGTCACAAATGGAGAAGAACCTACGAATTTAGAAGAAAACTTCCCAGATGCACAATTATTTTCAATCCATATCGCTGATGAATATTTTGTAGATATCATTTAGTACTTGAGCACAGGTACTGCGCCGCAAGAATACAACACCGCGCAGAAGAAAAACCTGGTAGTCCGGGCTGCAAACTATCAACTGATTACAGGACACTTATACAAAATAGGCGTAGATAACATCTTGCGAAGATATGTGTTGGAACACGAAAGACCAAGAGTTTTAACAGAAGCCCATGAAGGAATAGCAAGAGGAAATTATACAGGAAAAGCTACCGCACAGAAGGTATTGCGCACAGGACTATGGTGGTCGACCATTCACCTAGATTCAAAGGAGTACTGTCAGAGATGCGATGTCTATCAAAGGGTAGGTAAACCCAACAGAAGGGACAAGATGCCACTGCAACCACAAGTAACATTGCAGGCATTCGATAAATGGGCAATAGACTTTGTGGGACCAATCAACCCACCAGAAAAAATAATAGGAGCAAGGTACATTATCACCGCAACATAATACCTGACAAGATGGGCAGAAGCAGCACTAGTGAAGGATTGCAGCACATANTTTCTCAGTGATATTGTTCTTATGTTGCTCTTATCTATTGAAATGCAAAGAACTATAATAATGGCATAAACATTAACAAATATGTGCACGAATAGACCCCTCAGTAAGATGGGTAGGCACAGAAATAAGGGAACCACCCAGTTTCCATGGAGTAAATGATCTAGAATTATTCTTGGCACAATATGAAGACGAAGTTTTAGAGAATCAGAGACTGTTAGCACTCGATATAAGCACTCAAGGCCACACTTGCAATATGGTGGAGTGTACATAAAGAGACAATCATAGATTGGTACCAATGTATGCGATTACTGCGCATAAGGTTCAACACAGAACAAAAAAACAAGCAACAGAGGTACAATGGACAAGGGGAACCAGGGAAATACTTGGAGAAGTGTAGAATGCTATGGAAAATGACACTCCCAGAGGATTGGCCTCATTATTTCATACACACTCTAGAGGGGATACCAATGAACTGGTATACAGACCAGGAACTGCGCAAATGAACTGTGACCTGGATGGTATTGCAACATAATTTTACAACCACTTTTTCATTCGGGCATGAAAACCCCAACATAGATGCAGCTCTTAAAAAGATATAAGGGGTGATATTCATAAGGGAACCAAAAGGTGAACTCATAACATAAGAACAACAGCGGAAAAAACAGACAGTCAAGGAACTGTTGTCATGTTACCATGTGCATGAAGACAAACTAGAGGAAGACGATCTGCACGATATTCAAATCGAGGAAGAAGAAGGTAAGAGAAAAGTGGAGGGTCCACCTATATAATCATAAGTCATTGTTTCACCGATCAAGGTAAATCAATTCAATATTGGAACAATTGAGAAACCCAAAATGGTCAGCATCAGAGATTAATGGGATGAACAAACGGTAGAAATCATAATAGAGTTACTGCGCGAATATAGTGACCTATTTCCCACAACATTTACAGATATGAAGGGTATAGCAGGGGAGCTAGGAGAAATGAAGATACCACTCAGAGATGAAGCGAGACCGATCAGACAATGACCATACAGATTGAACCCGATATATAAGAAGAAAGTCAAAGCTGAGATCGACAGGATGCTCGAAGCTGGAATCATAGAACCAGTCGAAGAATCATAATGGATAATCTCGATGGTAGTTCAAGAGAAAAAACAAGGAGGGATAAGGATATGTGTCGACTTGAGGAAGTTGAACGATTCATACCTACATGACCCGTTCCCTACACCTTTCACGGATGAAGTGTTGGAGAACGTAGGAGGACAGAAAGCTTACTCATTCACTGACGGATTCTCAGGTTACCACCAGATCAACATAGCACAGGAAGACAGATACAAGACCACCTTTGTGACAAAATGTGGATCCTACTAGTACACAGTCATGCCGTTTGGACTAAAGAATGCACCAAAAATATTTTCCAGAGTAGTCATCACTGCATTTAAGGAATTCATCCACCAGTTTCTAAAGGTATACTAGGACGATTGGACAATCTATAGTTTTTTGAAAGAGCACGTAGAAGTATTATGACTGATGTTAGAAAGATGTAGGCAGTGCCATATATCTTTAAACATAAAAAAAAAATGTATATTTGGAACACCGTTTGGGATAATATTGGGCCATATAGTATGCAAACAAGGTTTACTAGTAGATCCTGCAAATATTGCAGTAATTGTTAACTTGCCACCACCAAAAACAGTCTGTCATCTAAGAGCGACATTGGGACACATAGGGTTCTATAGAAAGTTCATCAAATGATACATGCAAATTACCATGACAATGGAAAAATTATTAAGAAAAGATACAAAGTTTCAGTGGAACGACGAGTGTCAACACGGTCTAGATACCTTGAAGGAAACAATGGTCACCACACCAATATTAGTATTTCCAGACTAGGAAAATACATTCCACGTGCATGTAGATGCATTAACCATAGCACTTGGAGCTATCTTGGTGCAGCCAGGAGCGGGGGACTTGGATCACTCCATAGCATTTGCGAGAAGGAAGTTATCATAATCATAGCATAACTATAACACTACAGAGAGAGAAGGCCTCGCTATGGTCTACGCATTACATAAGTTCAAACATTAATTATTGGGAAAACACTTTAATATGTTCACAGATCACTCATCCCTGAAATACCTAGTCAACAAGCCAGTGTTGGGGGGAGAATCTGTCGATGGTTACTACTATTTCAAGAATTTGACTTTGAAGTCATAGTCAAGCCAAGGAAATTGAATGTAGGACCTGACCACCTGTCAAGGGTCACAAATGGAGAAGAACCTACGAATTTAGAAGACAACTTCCTAGATGCACAATTATTTTCAGTCCATATGGCTGATGAATATCTTGTAGATATCATTTAGTACTTGAGCACAGGTACTGCGCCGCAAGAATACAACACCGCGCAGAAGAAAAACCTGGTAGTCCGGGATGCAAACTATCAACTGATTACAGGACACTTATACAAAATAGGCGTAGATAACATCTTGCGAAGATATGTGTTGGAACATGAAAGACCAAGAGTTTTAACAGAAGCCCATGAAGGAATAGCAAGAGGACATTATACAGGAAAAGCTACCGCACAGAAGGTATTGCGCATAGGACTATGGTGGTCAACCATTCACCGAGATTCAAAGGAGTACTGTCAGAGATGTGATGTCTGTCAAAGGGTAGGTAAACCCAATAGAAGGGACAAGATGCCACTGCAACCACAAGTAACATTGCAGGCATTCGATAAATGGGCAATAGACTTTGTGGGACCAATCAACCCACCAGAAAAAATAATAGGATCAAGGTACATTATCACCGCAACATAATACCTGACAAGATGGGCGGAAGCAGCACTAGTGAAGGATTGCAGCACATAAAGAACAACACACTTTTTATTTGAACAAGTAATCACTAGATTTGGATGCCCAAGAGTTTTGATGAGCGACCAAGGCACGCACTTCATTAACATCACTATCAATGCCATGACCAAAGAATTTGAAGTCCATCATTAGAAGAGCACACCATATCACCCACAGGCAAATGGCACAGTAGAAGCATTTAATAAGATCCTTGAGAATGCAATGACAAAGATCTGTAATGTCAAAAGGGATGATTGGGACCTCAAAGTACCGATAGTATTATGGGTCTACAGGATTATGTGCAAGAAGTTTATAGAGCACACGCCATTTAAACCGGTATATGGCCAAGAAGCAATGGTGCCATTAGAATTTCTAGTACCTAGTCTACGCGTAGCAACAATGACACACATGATGGAACGAGGTGCAATACATGAAAGACTAAATCAACTAATGATCATGGAGGAAGACCGAATATTAGGAGGATTCCACCAACTAGTTCAGAAAGCAAGGGACAAATCTTGGTATGATAGACACATCAAGAAGAAAACTTTCAAGGAGGGAGATTTAGTGTTTATGTATGACAAAAAATCATTTCAACACCCAAGAAAGCTCAGAATGCACTGGTTAGGACCGTATGAAGTAAAAACTATCACAGATGGAGGAGATGTACAGTTCAAAGACTTATCAGGCACAAAACTTAGAGGGATGATCAACGAGATCTTACTGAAGCTGTACAAGGACAATCGACCACCCACCGCGCAGTAAAATTTATATATATATATATAATAATAATAATAATAATAATAATAATAATAATAATAATACACAGGATATTAAATAGTACCAACTCAAGCACAGTGCCCCAGAAGAAGAAAGAGAACACACACTTAGGAACACAAACTCAACGAGGATATTGCTAATGACCAGGTCAAAAGGGAAACAAGAGGGAAATGGAAAGAAGACAAAAGTAATACGACCCCATGAAGTTATGCAGAATTGAATGCCGAAAAGGAACAACGAGATGTCGCATTAATCGCGCCAATTGGAGGCAATGAGGGAGAGTAATGGAAAGTATGAAGGAACCATAGGTCCATTGAATCCATCATAAAGGTAGCGTCTTCAACAAGTTTCATGTGATGCCCATACAAAACACGAAATCTAGAGAAAACATGTTATTGCGAGACTGGAGAAGAAACAGAGAGAGAGCGCATACAGATCACAGAGAAAAGCTCACAGAGGTGGAAAAAGCTATGAAAGCACAAAAATCGATCGACAATCACTACTATGGCACCATCAAAACAAGCAGAGTCGACCCAGACTGCACGACACTCCAGAATTAGAACCAGGGCATAGGTATAATCACAGGAAGGTGAACAACAGCCGCCAAAGGTCGTTAATGTCAACAAAATCCCATCACCGGATACAACACCGTTGAACCCCATACCCTTGGTAGAAGAAACCCAAGAGAAAACACCTGAGGGCATGAATGAGGATATGTCGGCAGAAGGACAGGAGAAACAAAACTACGGCACAAAAACCTTGAAGGAGGCACAACTAGAGAACCCTGAAGCAGCTCTGAGAGTCAATGGGATGATGACGAATCAGGAAGTAGCATTCGAGCCAGACGAGTCTCAAACAACTATGTCAGACCACCCATAGGAAGGAACCATGGAAGATGTCATGGGATGGCTAAAATGATATTCTGAAGTACAAACGATGGTGGCTGGAACCTCGAGCCAACCACTATTGAAAAATGACAAGAAACATGTACCTAGGTCACCGCGCAAGCAACCTATCGTAGCTCTTGTTTTTCCGCGTATACCTGATGGGGTATGGGTGAAATCAGACTTGTTGGGTCATATCAAGAAGCTAAAATACTCGGACCACGATGTAATATACATAGGAAAGTTCCCNCTACTCAATCCTAGGCTACAAACACATGAGTATTGTAGCCAGCCATTAAGACTATCTCGGGTGAGATGACGTAGGGCACCTTGTGAACTGCGTTGCCTTCTGGTTTACCAGGAAGGTCGATAGTTTTAGAGGCTTTGTTGGAAACCTGAACAAACATGAACCCTAGGTCAATAAACTCATACATGAATGAAGTAAGAGAGAGATAACCAACAAAGACCCACTGTTGCTGAAGGACCAGGCCGATGGGATGGATGTTGTTGTTGCTGACAAGGTGGAGGCATTGAAGAAGAAGAAGGATGGGAATCCCAGGGCCAGGCTCAAGTCAATATGGCTCTCTATACTCCATGTTTGGGACCTGTGGGGTTCGAGACATAATCTCCTTAGTTATCCCTCGGCTAGGGGATAACATAAGGTATTGTTTTGGTCCTAACCTTACATGGGTTAAAAAGATGCAAGCATGGGGTATCATAAGACGTTTTTTTTAGCATTATTCACTTTTTAGATACCTTATTCATATGAGATCACATAAATTAAAATAGGAAAATGATGAAAAGAGATATTGATCATTCAATAATGGATGTTATATGTTCTAGGGGTGGAAGAATATGATGCAAAGGTTGTACAGTAAAACATGTTGCATGATCTTATAAACTTCAATGGTTGCCAACATTTTTTATAAAAAGCATCAACATGAAAGTATACAAGTGGCCAAGCCTACCTTGGATCTAGTCTCATTGTATCTTTATAATTAGATGTCTAGCATGCTAGAAATGATTTGAGGAAGGAAATGTAGGATAAGGCAAGAAAGGGATCTTACAAGCTTGTTACCAACTTCACATAAAAGGCTTGTTACCAACTTCACATAAAAGGTCTCTGATCATTACTTTGGCTCTATGCCTTCTACCAAAATGAATCAAAAGTTTTAACTTATTAACTTAGAAATAAATGTTTTTCCCTTATTTTAATATTATAATGTTTTTAATTAAAAAATTAATAAAAACATGTATTAAAATGTTCCCATTTATTTAATATTACTTTTTCATTTTAAATATAAAATATGAGTACGCTTTTACATTATTTTTTCATCTTAACGTTTTAATCTTGAAAAAACAGAACAAATTAAAAAATAAAATAAAAATTGAAACATTCTTTTTTAAATAGAAAAAACACATAACAATTAAAAAAATTAATTTTTAAACATTTTTTTTAAATAGATATATATTATATAATATAATTATAAAATATTTTTAAATTCATATTAAAAAATAATTAGTATATATCTTTTTCACTAGCCAAATTAAATAGAAAATTAACAAATCAAATCATTCATGACATGGTTATTTTATTATATAATATCTTTGAATTCATATTAAAAAATAGTTGGTATATATCTTTTTCACTAACCAATTTAAATAGAAAATTAACCAATCAAATGATTCATGACATGGTTATTTTTCATAATTTGTATATATATAAATTTTTGAAACATCTTTTTTAAATAGATATATATATATATTATATAATATAATTATAAAATATTTTTGAATTCATGTTAAAAAATAGTTAAAAATACTTGGTATATATCTTTTTCACTAACCAAATTAAATAGAAAATTAACAAATCAAATCATTCCTGACATGATTATTTTTCATAATTTGTATATATATATATAAATATATATAAATTAAGAATTTTACATATTTTTAAAGAAAATCTAATGAAGAATGATTCTTTATCATCTAAATAATTGTTAATATTTAGAGAAATTTGTTTTTTAACAAAAATGTATGTAGGTTTTCATATTTAATTATTATTTGTTTTTTATGATGGAGTATCCACTTTAAATTTTGGAAATTTCCAATTTTTTTTACATAGTTTATCTTAAAAGATCAAACAACATTATTAATTATACAATATAAATAAATGATTCAATCTATTAAAACAATCTTTAAAACTTAATTAAACACTATATATATATAGCATATATCTATAAAAGGATTATTTGTCTAGTTGAAACTTGGGAGCATGAGGAGTATAAAGTCCCTAACATAGAATGATTTGTCTTATGGTCGGCGTGGAACAAAAAATCCCACCATAGAGGGATATGAGGCATAGCTTGTTATATTAGAAAGAACATTTCTCCTCACCTTCAACTTCATAAGCTTGACTCTCTCAATCAGTACATTTGGATAGAAATTCCAGACACCAATGCTAAGAAGATGTATATAGCAATTTGCTATTTTGCACCTATTAATTCTATTTTTATAAGAAAAACAATCTAGATAACAAATGTCCCTATAATAATTTAGAACAAGATATTTATAGTTTGAAAAATGAAGGTAATATCCTCATGCTAGGAGACTTTAATGCTAGGAATACAACTAAACAAGCTACTCTTTTAAGTAATGAATCCAACCATAATCCTTTATGGCTAGATAATGACCTTGTTTTATCTAATAG
>JZKD02S1505946.1:0-10643 GCA_000966675.3 Picea glauca
TACTTATGAGAGATGGAAAATGTGAAGCGACTGCTGAAAGGGGTGTTTGTTTCCTCCCAACCATAGGCATAATCACTCCTGATGGATTTACCACTGGCCACCCTCGAGCTAGACCATGATGCTCTGATAGAGATTATTTCTCCTTGCTCCACAACAGTGAGGGACGGAGGTTACTCTCCTCCTCCCACAAGAACTTAGCAACCAATTTTCTCTACTCCAAGCAAGGAGGTTTGCACGAGTACCTCCTAAGTCACTCGTCAACCTCGTTTATTAGCTTGTAGCAAAACCCTGCCCATGCCTTCTTACAACCAAAATGAGCTTGCTCCTGAACTTTTCTCTGAACTCCAGAGTCGAAAACATGCTTCTCTTCTCTTCTCGATATTGTTCTCTCTACTCTGCTATATTGCAAATCTATCTTTGTCCCTGAATTACCTCTTTTCTTATCTTCCTTAGCAAGGTTGCATAGGTATGAATCCCAATCCTTGGTTAGGCCTAGAATCCTTGCATATGGGTACCTTGCCCCATCTCCTCATTAACTCTTGAGGATGGCCTTCCAACTACCAGCGTGACTGGTAATTCATTTATGGGTCAGAGGACTGTTGAGCAATTACACCTAGTAGGTACTGGTATGGTGAGGGTCATCTCAACCATTCTTGGTTTCCCCTCACCATCTCTCTCATATCATCCATGGTCTATCTTGGCAAACTCCCCCCCTTTCAGCAGTTGTGCAACACATATCAAATTTATATTAATAACAGAAAAATCATACATTGACCCTTTTATACAAAGGTTCATCAAATCAAACATTCACACATATTTGGTTCGGCGTAGTCTCTTGGCCAGTTATAGTTATATTTACAAACTGGGGGAAACATGGGTATTACAATCCCCTCCCGCTTAAAGGAACATCATTCTCGATGTTTTATCTACCGACATGCTCTGTATGTATAGAAGTAAACAAAGAGGATATGCTTGTTTCATGGAATCCTCCATTTCCCATGTAGCCTCATCTGGGCTAAAGTGTTTCCACTGCACCTTGACCTATGCAATGGTTTTCTTCCTGAACGGGGTTTCCTTCCTATCTATTATGCATTAAGGTTATGGCAAGAATTCTTCCTCGGGTTCCACTTGAATCACAGACCGGTTAATAATATTATTAGAAACATGTACATACTTCTTTAATAAAGAAACATGGAAAACATTATGTGCCTTCACTGTGGGAGGAAGTGCTAGTCGATAGGCTACTGGTCCCACTCTATCCAAAACTTCAAAGGGTCCACAATATCGAGGTTCTAGCTTGGCACAAGCTCCCATCCTCAAAGAGATTTTCCTGGGTCTAACTCGGAGATACACATGATCCCCTGCATTGAACTCTTTAGGAGTCATTTTCATGTCTGCATAGCTCTTTTGTCTGTCCCGGGCTATCTTCAGATTTTATCTGATCTGAATTACTTGTTGTTCCATTTCCTTTAGCATATATGGCCCCACTATAACTCTATCTATTGGGTTGTTCCAGTTGATTGGAATGTTGCATTGTCTTCCATAGAGGGCTTCAAAAGGGCTCATTTTTAATGACTCTTGATAGCCATTGTTGTAGGCAAATTCTACCAATAGTAGGTATTACTCCCACTTATTGGGTTGATGCATTACATGCATCCTCAACATGTCTTCTAACACTTGGTTTACCCTCTCTATCTTCCCATCGTTTTGAGGGTGATAGGTTGTACTAAAGAGCAATTTTGTTTCAAAACCAACAAACAGAGATTTCCAAAAGTTTGAAGTAAATTTTGTATCTCTATCGGATATAATTTTCTTAGGCATGCCATGCAGCCTAAATATCTCTTTCACGGAAATGTTGGTGATATCTATTGCCCTGCAAGTTGACTTGACGAGTATGAAGTGAGTAGCCTTGCTTAGTTTGTCCACAACTACCATGATGGCGTCGTTTTTTTTTGTTGATCTTGGTAACCCTGTGATGAAATCCATGGAGATGGTTTCCCATTTCCATTTGGGTATTTCTAGGGGCTGAAAAAGCCCTACTGGGTGTCGGTGCTCTGCCTTTACTTGCTAACATTCTAGACACTTAGCTAAGTAATTAGCTATGTCCTTTTTCAGTCTGGGCCAATAAAATAGTTTCCTAATGGTTGTGATCATTTTTTGATAACTAGGATGACCAGTATATGGTCTTTTGTGAAGTTCATCCATTATGAATGTCTTCAAGTCGTCACAATTTGGAATATGAAATCAACCCTTGTAATTCAGTAGGTCATCGTTAAACATCTGATAGCCTTTGTACTTTATCCATGTGGGCTCTTGCTTTAGGTATGATGTCACGGTCTTGAAAGAAGAATATGTTTCTTGTGCAGTTTTGACCCTCTCTTTGATATATGATTCATTGGCGCTCACAACTGCCAAGTGAACTATTTTCATACTTCTACTAAGGGCATCAGCCACCCTATTCGCCTTTCCTTTGATATGTTTGATCTCAAAATCAAATTCACTAAGGAGAGCCATCCACCTAGCTTGTCTCACATTGAGTTTTGGTTGGTCAAACAAATACCTTAACCCACTATGGTTTGTCATAAGTACAAATCTTCTACCTAAGAGGTAATGCCTCCACATTTTTAAAGCATACATTATGGCAACCAATTCCATATCGTGGGTCACATAATTGACTTCATGCTCATTCAATTTTCTGGATTCATAGAAAATTACATGTCCTTCTTGCATAAGCACTCCTTCGAGCCCTTCCTTCCAGGCATTTGTACACACAAGGAAGTCCTTGTTTGGGTCTGCAATCTTCAGTATAGGCACATTAGTTAGAAGGTACTTCAACTCTTGAAATATTTCTTCACATTCTGATGTCCAAATGAATTTAACCCCTTTTTTTCTGAAGGGAGGTGATTGGGCAACCAATCTTGGAGAATCCCTTTATGAACCTCCTATAGTATCATGCTAGACCCATAAAGGATCTAATATCAGATACATCCTTTGGCGTAGGCCAATCCATGATGTCTTTAATCTTGTCGCGACCAACTGCCACTCCTTCCTTAGAAATAACATGGCCTAAGTAATGGACTTGTTTCTGGAAAAAGTCACACTTACTAAGCTTAGAATATAGTTGATGTTCTCTTAGTACTTGGAGTAGTAACTTGAGATGCTCTTCATGTTCTTCCCTACTATTGGACTAGATTAGTATATCATCAATGAAAACCAACACAAACCTATTCAAGAATTTTCTGAAAGTGTTATTCATTAAGCACATAAAAGTGGTTGGTGCATTGGTAAGCCCAAATGGCGCCACCACAAATTCATAGTGGCCATATCTTGTCCTAAAGGTTCTCTTGTGGATGTCTTCATCTTTAATTCGGACCTGATGGTATCCATACCTCAAGTCAACATTGGAGAATGTTGTAGCACCCCTTAATTGGTCAAACAAGTCATCGATCCTTAGCAAGGGATACTTATTCTCGATTGTCATCTTATTGAGTTGTATATAATCCATGAACAGTCTGAGTGTGTCATATTTCTTTTCCACAAACAAGGCTGGTGCTCCCCATGGAGACACACTAGGGTGAAGGTATACTTTCTCCCACATCTCCTTCAGTTGTAGTTTCAACTCAACTAGCTCTGGTGTACTCATCCTATAGGGTGTTCTAGACATTGGGAACGCTCTTGGTACAAGTTCTATTGAAAAGTCAATATCCCTTCTTAGAGGTAAACATGGTACCTCTTATGGGAATACATCTTTATATTCTCTTAATATGGGATGGTCCTCTAGGCTAGGTTTGTCATTCTCAACAGAGTTTAGTACTTGTATTGCATATAAGGGACATCCCTTTCTGCAATACTTCTTCACTTGGAGGATTGATATTTGTCTCATTGAGACAGGATTTTGAATCCCTTGTAGGGTTACCCTTCTTCCTTCTTCATTTTCACACTCCAAAGTTTTACTATAACAATCCAACTTGGTTTTGTGGGAATCCAACCAGTCCATGCCAATCAANAGGGACGGAGGTTACTCTCCTCCTCCCACAAGAACTTAGCAACCAATTTTCTCTACTCCAAGCAAGGAGGTTTGCACGAGTACCTCCTAAGTCACTCGTCAACCTCGTTTATTAGCTTGTAGCAAAACCCTGCCCATGCCTTCTTACAACCAAAATGAGCTTGCTCCTGAACTTTTCTCTGAACTCCAGAGTCGAAAACATGCTTCTCTTCTCTTCTCGATATTGTTCTCTCTACTCTGCTATATTGCAAATCTATCTTTGTCCCTGAATTACCTCTTTTCTTATCTTCCTTAGCAAGGTTGCATAGGTATGAATCCCAATCCTTGGTTAGGCCTAGAATCCTTGCATATGGGTACCTTGCCCCATCTCCTCATTAACTCTTGAGGATGGCCTTCCAACTACCAGCGTGACTGGTAATTCATTTATGGGTCAGAGGACTGTTGAGCAATTACACCTAGTAGGTACTGGTATGGTGAGGGTCATCTCAACCATTCTTGGTTTCCCCTCACCATCTCTCTCATATCATCCATGGTCTATCTTGGCAAACTCCCCCCCTTTCAGCAGTTGTGCAACACATATCAAATTTATATTAATAACAGAAAAATCATACATTGACCCTTTTATACAAAGGTTCATCAAATCAAACATTCACACATATTTGGTTCGGCGTAGTCTCTTGGCCAGTTATAGTTATATTTACAAACTGGGGGAAACATGGGTATTACAATCCCCTCCCGCTTAAAGGAACATCATTCTCGATGTTTTATCTACCGACATGCTCTGTATGTATAGAAGTAAACAAAGAGGATATGCTTGTTTCATGGAATCCTCCATTTCCCATGTAGCCTCATCTGGGCTAAAGTGTTTCCACTGCACCTTGACCTATGCAATGGTTTTCTTCCTGAACGGGGTTTCCTTCCTATCTATTATGCATTAAGGTTATGGCAAGAATTCTTCCTCGGGTTCCACTTGAATCACAGACCGGTTAATAATATTATTAGAAACATGTACATACTTCTTTAATAAAGAAACATGGAAAACATTATGTGCCTTCACTGTGGGAGGAAGTGAGAGTCGATAGGCTACTGGTCCCACTCTATCCAAAACTTCAAAGGGTCCACAATATCGAGGTTCCAGCTTGGCACAAGCTCCCATCCTCAAAGAGATTTTCCTGGGTCTAACTCGGAGATACACATGATCCCCTGCATTGAACTCTTTAGGAGTCCTTTTCATGTCTGCATAGCTCTTTTGTCTGTCCTGGGCTATCTTCAGATTTTATCTGATCTGAATTACTTGTTGTTCCATTTCCTTTAGCATATATGGCCCCACTGTAACTCTATCTATTGGGTTGTTCTAGTTGATTGGAATGTTGCATTGTCTTCCATAGAGGGCTTCAAAAGGGCTCATTTTTAATGACTCTTGATAGCCATTGTTGTAGGCAAATTCTACCAGTAGTAGGTATTACTCCCACTTATTGGGTTGATGCATTACATGCATCCTCAACATGTCTTCTAACACTTGGTTTACCCTCTCTATCTTCCCATCGTTTTGAGGGTGATAGGTTGTACTAAAGAGCAATTTTGTTTCAAAACCAACAAACAGAGATTTCCAAAAGTTTGAAGTAAATTTTGTATCTCTATCGGATATAATTTTCTTAGGCATGCCATGCAGCCTAAATATCTCTTTCACGGAAATGTTGGTGATATCTATTGCCCTGCAAGTTGACTTGACGAGTATGAAGTGAGTAGCCTTGCTTAGTTTGTCCACAACTACCATGATGGCGTCGTTTTTTTTTGTTGATCTTGGTAACCCTGTGATGAAATCCATGGAGATGGTTTCCCATTTCCATTTGGGTATTTCTAGGGGCTGAAAAAGCCCTACTGGGTGTCGGTGCTCTGCCTTTACTTGCTAACATTCTAGACACTTAGCTAAGTAATTAGCTATGTCCTTTTTCAGTCTGGGCCAATAAAATAGTTTCCTAATGGTTGTGATCATTTTTTGATAACTAGGATGACCAGTATATGGTCTTTTGTGAAGTTCATCCATTATGAATGTCTTCAAGTCGTCACAATTTGGAATATGAAATCAACCCTTGTAATTCAGTAGGTCATCGTTAAACATCTGATAGCCTTTGTACTTTATCCATGTGGGCTCTTGCTTTAGGTATGATGTCACGGTCTTGAAAGAAGAATATGTTTCTTGTGCAGTTTTGACCCTCTCTTTGATATATGATTCATTGGCGCTCACAACTGCCAAGTGAACTATTTTCATACTTCTACTAAGGGCATCAGCCACCCTATTCGCCTTTCCTTTGATATGTTTGATCTCAAAATCAAATTCACTAAGGAGAGCCATCCACCTAGCTTGTCTCACATTGAGTTTTGGTTGGTCAAACAAATACCTTAACCCACTATGGTTTGTCATAAGTACAAATCTTCTACCTAAGAGGTAATGCCTCCACATTTTTAAAGCATACATTATGGCAACCAATTCCATATCGTGGGTCACATAATTGACTTCATGCTCATTCAATTTTCTGGATTCATAGAAAATTACATGTCCTTCTTGCATAAGCACTCCTTCGAGCCCTTCCTTCCAGGCATTTGTACACACAAGGAAGTCCTTGTTTGGGTCTGCAATCTTCAGTATAGGCACATTAGTTAGAAGGTACTTCAACTCTTGAAATATTTCTTCACATTCTGATGTCCAAATGAATTTAACCCCTTTTTTTCTGAAGGGAGGTGATTGGGCAACCAATCTTGGAGAATCCCTTTATGAACCTCCTATAGTATCATGCTAGACCCATAAAGGATCTAATATCAGATACATCCTTTGGCGTAGGCCAATCCATGATGTCTTTAATCTTGTCGCGACCAACTGCCACTCCTTCCTTAGAAATAACATGGCCTAAGTAATGGACTTGTTTCTGGAAAAAGTCACACTTACTAAGCTTAGAATATAGTTGATGTTCTCTTAGTACTTGGAGTAGTAACTTGAGATGCTCTTCATGTTCTTCCCTACTATTGGACTAGATTAGTATATCATCAATGAAAACCAACACAAACCTATTCAAGAATTTTCTGAAAGTGTTATTCATTAAGCACATAAAAGTGGTTGGTGCATTGGTAAGCCCAAATGGCGCCACCACAAATTCATAGTGGCCATATCTTGTCCTAAAGGTTCTCTTGTGGATGTCTTCATCTTTAATTCGGACCTGATGGTATCCATACCTCAAGTCAACATTGGAGAATGTTGTAGCACCCCTTAATTGGTCAAACAAGTCATCGATCCTTAGCAAGGGATACTTATTCTCGATTGTCATCTTATTGAGTTGTATATAATCCATGAACAGTCTGAGTGTGTCATATTTCTTTTCCACAAACAAGGCTGGTGCTCCCCATGGAGACACACTAGGGTGAAGGTATACTTTCTCCCACATCTCCTTCAGTTGTAGTTTCAACTCAACTAGCTCTGGTGTACTCATCCTATAGGGTGTTCTAGACATTGGGAACGCTCTTGGTACAAGTTCTATTGAAAAGTCAATATCCCTTCTTAGAGGTAAACATGGTACCTCTTATGGGAATACATCTTTATATTCTCTTAATATGGGATGGTCCTCTAGGCTAGGTTTGTCATTCTCAACAGAGTTTAGTACTTGTATTGCATATAAGGGACATCCCTTTCTGCAATACTTCTTCACTTGGAGGATTGATATTTGTCTCATTGAGACAGGATTTTGAATCCCTTGTAGGGTTACCCTTCTTCCTTCTTCATTTTCACACTCCAAAGTTTTACTATAACAATCCAACTTGGTTTTGTGGGAATCCAACCAGTCCATGCCAATCAACAGGTCATAAGATCCTAGAGGAAGTATTTTTAGATTCGCTTGGGTGGGCAACCCACTTATAACAAATTGGCATGTTGGTATGACCTATGTTACTTTTCTTTTGGTTCCAGTGGCTAGTTGTACCAACCATGATTTAACATGTTTAACTTGCAGCAATTTACATTTCATAATAGTTTGAAGTGCATCATAACTCAAATTAGAACCAAGGTCAATTAAAATGGAAACAGGATGGTTGGAAATCATACCTTCCATCTCCACCATTGAAGCTTGGTGGTCAACTTGTCTATTATCCAAGGCTGCATAAATTTGTGGCATGCTCCTAACCACATCATTGATTATGGTAGCCTCTTGGATGTTGTAGACCCTCCCATTGTTTTGTTGCCTATGTGGAGAGTCCCTCAGCATATGTTCCTCTCCACAACCCCAACATTTCAAGGGTTCTCTCTTCGTGTTATCGGTCTTACTCGGAACTGCTTCGAATGCTTTATTTCCACTCTGGGATGGAAATTTTTGTTGATACACACTTCTGGTAGGGAGGTGTTATCCCCCAATTTTAGGGATAACTAGGAGATCATGTCTCGAGGCCCACAGGTCCTATACATGGAGTACCGAGAGCAGGATTGACTTCAGCATAGCCCTAGAGGGCCCACCTTTCCCTTTCTTCCAGCATCCTTATCTTGTCAGCAGCAGCGACATCCATTACCATCAGCTTAGTCCTGTGCCAGAGAAGGTTCTTGCTCCATGAGGTAATTAGTCCAGGTATCATGGTATGTGTCACTTTGATCATAAAAACAATTGAATGTATGCATCTAATTCCTTTTATTTCTAACAACTGCTTAGATCTTACAGTTGCCCACTTGACCATGTTTGGGGGGATTGACAGGGTGCCCTAGCAAGCCTGTGCCTATAGGTTCTGGTTTGCCACTGGGGGAATTTCTGAAAAGTCATTGTCCGCTCCCATCATAGCACCACTATTTCATCTTATTTCCCGCTCACTTATCCCATTCCACTTGTTTGGGCATTGGGTTTACCTATTTTTCATGACTACTGTAGCGCACCATTTCTGGATACCAAGGCTTAAATGCTCTTAAAAGAAATCTATAACACCACTTTGTACATAATTCATACAGGCATTATATAATCCACATGCATTTAGACAAATAAACACATTTAAGCTTAGAGTAAAACATATTATTTACTGTTATAATTAACAATCAATAGCGTTTAATATTAATTCATATACACAGTGAAATTCATGGTAAGATAAGCAGCACAATCATGCAAAACATGAATAAAGCATAATCAGATACTTATTTTTTAACAGTGGTAGATTCCACAAACCAAGTGCAGGCCTTCCACGAACCTCCCAGCCTTAGACCGCACTGCTCATCAAGCTCAGCAGTGGGTCACCCCCGAGCTGGGACTAAGCTCCACCCCTAGACAAGGAATCCTAGGCTAGGCTGAGGTTACAGGGAAAACAACACACATCCACAAGGATGGGATTCTCTCCCAGGAACCTCTCACGCTCACTGCCCATAGACCCTCATTCCCCACTGGCCTGTTACACCCCAGGAGTATACACCTTCTCTGTCACCTAGATAGTCCTTCGACTACTAACCTCCCTTGCCTTGGGTTACAGCAACAGACCGGACCGGAAGTGTCTGGGCTCTGTGACAGCTACATGGTTCCTTCCAGGAGTCCTCTCCTTCCGCTGCGCACTCTCTCATCTGGAGAGAATCGCTCACAGGCCAACAGGCCACACGCAGTCCAGTACTGTGTGGTCACAACAACCCACGGGGAAAATAGACACAGGCTTTCCCAAACTGGTTCAGCAATCACAGGACGGTCTCACAGTCACAGCTTCGGAACAAAGCCTCCATGCACGGGTTCGATCAGTTGGATAGAGGATGCACACGGATTATCAAAGACAACACGGGATTTTCGACTCTCATAAACGCACGAGGATTTCTCTGCAGGGGTCGGGTTGGTCGTACTATCCAGGGCTCCGTACGCGTTCAGGCAATCGGGTAGAATGGAGGAGGAATCCTTCTCACAGCTCATCCTGGCCATTTTATTTGCATGCGCCAGGGTTGACACTTGTCACCCATGGAACCGCATGTGTTCCACCAGCACGCATCACCTTTGTACGTCCTCCCCTGGCCAGAAACTTAGGATAAAACATAAAATTCACATGTCTTTTTTGAATAATATTAAAATATTATTCCCAGGTTTAAGCTCCCCAGGCTAAACACTTAGCCCCTTTTCCCACCTTCCAGCCCCTAATCCCTTGCCTTCTCTATGGAAGCTCAGTCCCCCTTCACTCATTCATCGTGGTCGGTCTGCACCTGGCGGTGTTTACAATTTTATTAAATGTTCTRCATACATACAAGTACAAAATCAGGCCCTTGGCCTCCAACCCTTAGGCTCTCTAGCYTAGCAATCACCTAATCCCACCGGCTTATACAAACTTGGTTCACCCGCCTATAACACATATTCACAATTCATTTCATACATCAGATTTACAACTGGCTCAGCCTTGGGGATATTACAATCCCCCTCCCTTATTTTTGCATTGTCCTCAATGCAACCTTACACAGCATCTGCAAGATTTTCAAAAAAATTCAAAAAGATGCGGGTACTCTGCCCGCATAACATCTGCATGCTCCCATGTCACGTCCTCAGGACTGTACCAGGTCCACTAGACCTTTACAAGCTCTATAGCTCGATTCCAAAGTTGTTTGCTTTTCCTGTCCAATATGCGCATAGGATGCACTTGCAGGACACCCTCT
>JZKD02S1505957.1:21253-44410 GCA_000966675.3 Picea glauca
TTGAAATTTCTTCAATATGTGCCTGTATGCATCGAAATTTGACATGGTTAGACTAGACACGTGCCTTGAAGGTATGGGAGGGTTTCAACACTCAAGGATGTATGATGTCCCGACCACATAATATTTGAGATCGTCCATGTTTGCAACAACGTTCATAATGGGAGTCTCATTGTCAAATGTCGTTGTTTCCATATGTAGAATATTTGTTGGAACTCGCTTGAAATGTCATGGAACTTCCAATTCAACCACCAAAAATTTCATGCACCAACCCCACATAGTGAGCAATGAATGGGGCCAATTTTGAAATTTCTTCAATATGTGCCTGTATGCATCGAAATTTGACATGGTTAGACTAGACACATGCCTTGATGGTATGGGAGGGTTTCAAGACTCAAGCATGTATGATTTCATACAGAAAACTTTTGAAAAAATTTCAACGTTGGCCCCATTCACAGGTCATCGTTGCCCATCATGTACTCTAGCCCTAGTACAATGTCTTTTAATAGTTGTTTCCTTTAAAATTCAACCGATAATAAAATTAAAATGAAACAAGAAGAGCCCTATTATAAAGTCTTTTAATAGTTGTACTCTATCCGAGAAGACCCGCAAACGCTTTTTGAAGTGTCATTATTATAGAAAACTTGTCGCAACATCCATAAAATGCAACATATTTATAGATTTTATAACGTCGCAATTCCGACGATCATTGACCAAATCAAAGTTGACTTGGTCAAAATACCAGGTGACCGTTGGAGGGGGAAAACCTAGTTTCCACAACATCGCAACTGCGGCAACTATCTTCACAAACGTGTCAAGAGAGACGACTATGTCAAAAACGTGGCAAAAGAGACGATTATGTGGAAAAAGTGGAAAGAGAGACGATAACGTGGCAAGAGAGACAACAACGTGGGAAGAGAGACATCAACGTGTCAATAACGACGTTATCGGGCAATATGGAAAAAAAAAAAATCGTTTATTTTTCGATAGTATGGCCAATTTTGTCCATAACGCCTCAAATAGAACGTTGAAATTTATACAATATGTACTAGTGATGGACACTCCTATGCACTTGTTACTTACAGGTGGAGCAGGAACATGCAAGACATTCACAGTGAAAGTATTGTTCCAGATGCTTATGAAAATCTATGATTCAAACAATTCCTCTAATCCTATGAAAACAAAGGGCATAATAGTTGCATACATAGGAAAAGTTGCATATAATGCAGGTGGAACAACAATCCACTCTGCATTTTTAATTCCTTTTAACAAGTCACAGTTTCTTCCACTTAGCAAGGAAATGTTGGATASATTGTCTAAGCTTWATGAGGAACTCCAACTTGTCTTTATAGATGAAGCATMTTTGATTGGAAGTCGGTTCTTGTATTCCATTGACAGGCGACTAAGAAGCATAAAACATGTGCACACAAAATACTTTGGAAACATTGACATGATATTTTGTGGGGATCTTTACCAGGCACAACCCATCCAAGATTCATTAATATTTGAACAACCTACTGTTAACATGGAAACAATGATGCATGACTTCTGGAGAGACAATATAAAATGATTTGAATTGCATACTACAATGCGCCAGACAGACAAAACATTCATTGCAGTTCTGAACAGAATGCAAACAAACAACCAAACATATGATGACATAACATATATGAATTCGAGGTGCTTGCAGCCTACACCAATAGACCCAATGTTCCCTTACCTATTCTACACAAATAAGGATGTTAGAATGCATAACATCCATATGTTATTGCTCATGCCTAGTGATGATATCATCATCAATTCAATTGACCTGGAAGTAGACAACCATGGAAATGTGCCACGTCATGAACTTATAGCCACTCTACCTTTGCAGCTTGTTCTCAAATTAGAAATGTTGGTTGAAATATATGCATGTAACTATGATTCACAGGATGGCTTGGTCAATGGTGCAGATGGAATACTCAAAGGCTATATGAAAACATAAAAACTTGATGTCCTTTGGATTAAGTTCCATGAACTGCATATAGGCAAGCGACAAGAAAGCAAGTTGTCTTATCTATATAATACAGACACTGGAAGTGGTTGGACACCTATTCTATGAATATCAAAGCCAGTATCGACATCAGCAAAGACAGGTAGACTGAAAATTCGAAAACAGTTTCAGATTAAAATTGCATGTGCACGTACAATCCAAAGATCACAAGGACTAACACTTGATAATGTTGCATTTCATCCTGCTAGAATTTGAATACATGGACTTGTATACATAGCATTGTCCCATGTCAAAAGCATAGACTCCTTGTATTTACTAAGTCCTCTTACAAAAGATAACTTCAAAGTCAAATAAAAAGTTGATATTGAAATGGAACGACTCGGGACCACTGCAAAATGGCAACTGCACTATGATTACCAATTGATACAAACAAATTCATCTCTATCAATTCTCTCTCTTAACACACACATCTTAAATGCACACATGGATGATATACTCAATGACTATGATACAATGCAATCCGATATTTTGTGCTTGCAGGAAACATTCATGGCATTATGCATGCAAAACAAAGAATTTCCAAATCACAACTGCATATCAAGTTACATTACACATGGGGTGATAATATTGGTAAAAAAATGTGTACCAATTTTGGAGCATATACATATCAAAGAAAAGAATGTTGAGGTGGTGCTTGCAAAAGTTTTTTTCCATGAAACAGAAATTGCGATACTGAATCTGTATGTTGCTCCCCATGCAACATTTTCGAACATAGTAGATGTTATTTCCAATGCATTGGAATATTTCCATCTAAACGGACCCATTGTGCTTGTAGAAGACTTAAATATTGACATGCTACAAAAGAATGGCAGAACAAAAGAATTGGAAAACTACATGTGCAAATACAGTCTCTGCTTTCTTTTGCACAACACAAGCCATCTGCAAAACACACTTATTAACCATGTGTGGTCGAATGTGCCCATTCCTAAATACAGTATTTTTATCTTAGACACATATTGGTTTGATCACGATACAATTGGTATTTCACTTGAATTATTATATATAAAACAAACATTTTGCAAAGTCATATTTCTATATTTAAAAACATATTTGTAAAAATTGCTGCAAAAAAAAAAAAAAAAAAAAAAAACAAATTATCCATATTCTTAGTTTTCCCTCATTTGTACACATATTGGTCTAGTCACCATACAGTTGTTGTTGTACTTGAATTATAAAGTATACATTATGCAAAAGAAACAAAAAACGTACACCCTTCTAAAAGCTATATGTTACTCTATTCATCTTATTCTATTTTTTTTAGTATATGTACATAGTACTTGCCTTTTTGTTTACATGTTAAATTATGCTCATATTCCTTTTGTTTTATACTTTTGTTCATAGAAACAAACCAGAAAACTAGACACCGCAAAGAACTCCTAAGCAGAGATGTAGAGGAATCCATGCAAAGGTGTTTTTTTACTGCCCATGTTCCATATTAAATAGTTTTTCATTTACTCTGTCTCTATTTGTGGAACTTGTTTGCAGCTGTGTTTTTTTTTTTTTTTGGCACCTCCTTTGACACTCTGTATCTTCCTCTACATTCACTTGTCTTAGTGTGTGTAATACATGTCCAATGTTGAGCTCGCCAGTTATGGCCTCCGTCTGTCAATTTGTATATCGCGAAACTTTGATCGCTGTTTGGAGGACATAGAACAATAGAAGTACAATGTTGAGCCACCCAGCCCGCAAGTCCTCTTGTCAATTTGTATATCGCGCAACTCTAGCTGTTATTTTGCGGGACACGAAACATTAGAGGCCCAATTTAGATCCCACTAGCCTGCAAGTCCGCGATCCAAAAAATTGGCTAAGTATGGAATAAAGAATCTGTACATGCTCTATAACATGTCATGTCCATAGTTTACAAAAGTACATATTTAGTATGTATTGCTCATTTCTCGGAGCCCACCAACCGTGGATTCCGTATCTCAATTTCTATATCGCGGAACTCAATAAAAGTACAATGTTGAACCAACCAACCCACAAGTCCGCTTGTCAATTTGTATATCGCACTAGTCTGGGTGCTATTTGCAAGACACAGAACATTATAGGCTCAGTTTAGAGCCTGCCAGCCCGCAAGTTCGCGATCCAATAGAAGTGCAATGTTGAGCCAGCCAGCCCACAAGTCCACTTGTCAATTTCTATATCACGCAACTCTGGGTGCTATTTGCAGGACACATAACATTAGAGACCCAATTTACAGCCCACCAGCCTGCAAGTCCGCGATCCAAAAAAGTGGCTAAGTATGGAAAAAGGGATATGTACATATTTACAATGTATTGCTCGTTTCTAAGAGCCCGCCATCGCTGGAGTCTATTTGTCAATTTATATATTGCGGAAATCAGTGGAGGTACAATCTTGAGCCAACCAACCCGCAAGTCCGCTTGTCAATTTGTATATCATAGAATTGTGGGTGCTATTTGTAAAGCACAAAACAATAGAGGCCCATTTTTGAGCCCGTCAGCCCAAGAACCCGCAATCCAAAATGTGTACATACTCTATAAAATCTCAGCCACCCCGCACATCCTCTTGTCAATTTGTATCTCGTGGAACTTTGGGTGTTATTTGTAGAACACAGAACAATAGACACCTATTTTTTGAGACCAACAACCCGAGAGCCTACGATCCAAAAAATGGGAAAGTATGGGATGTGATATCCGTACATGCTCTACAAATTCTCATGTCCATACTTTATAAAGGTACATATTTAGTTTTTCCTAGTTTGTACACATACTGGTATGGTCACCACATAATTTCTTTTGCACATGGATTATGGAATATGCACTACGTGTCTGACCGAGCCCTTTCATTTCCTTAGCCAATTTTATGCCCGCGGCTTCCCCGGTACGTATTATCGAACTCTCGTTCCCCATGTTCCGAGTGTGTATCTTACATCCAAACTTGGTAATCCATGTCTATGTTGGCAGGTTCCCAGATGGCGGAGTGGCAAATTTCATGTCCATCTATATCTCTACATCACGAGTCCAACCGAACGTCGTTCGTTTTCATAGTTTCTGATTTTTATGGCCACAATGTCCTTTGTGGGCACCATCCAACTCTGATTCCCTGTCTGTGTGATATAGATCTAGCGCCCGAAACTTCAGTGATCTACAATTGGACCCAGGCTCGAAGCTTGCAACTCATTTGCTAATTTTCTTTAATTTAATTGTACAATATCAATATTTATTATTAATAATTTAGTACATTAAAATAATAATTTTAGATAATGTTAGTTATATAACATATATGTTATATGTTATACATGTAGACAATCGCAATCTTGAACCCGCAAGTCCTGGAGTCCGTCTGTCAATTTATGTATCACGAAATTCCCAGTGTTGCATGGAGGACACATAACAATAGAAGTGAAATTTTGAGCGAGCCAACTTGATGCCCACCTGTCAATTTTAATATCACGGAACTCTGTGTGCTATTTGTAGGAAACAGAACAATAGAGACCCAATTTTCAGCCCGCCAGGCCGAGAAATTGCAATCCAAAAAGTGGTTGAGTATGAAATGAGGGATCTGTGCATGCTCTATAAAATATGATATCCATACTCTATAAAAGTACATATTTACTATGGATTACTCGTTCCTCAAAAAATTTCTAGGTCCGGAACTGGCGGATACACGTGTTCATATTTCCAGTTACTTTTATATTGCCAGCTCGACCGTGTGCTTTCCCATTTCATATTGTACATATCAAATGTAATAAGTATTACATATTACATGTAATGTCTAATACATATTCAATTTTGAGCATGCCACTCGTGGAGTCCTTCTGTCAAATTAGAGCCCGCCAGCTCGATAACCTGCGATACATATTACATGTAATGTGTAATACATATTCAATTATGTCTGTGGATTTGTATATCATGGAACTCTGAATGTTGTTTGGAAGACACGAAACAATAGAAGTGCAATGTTGAGCCAGCCAACTCGCAAGTCCACGATCCAAAAGAGTGGTTAAGTATGGAATAAGGGTTCTCTACATACTCTATAAAATTTCATGTCCCTAGTTTATAAAAGTACATATAATAGAAGTGTAATGTTGAGCGAGCCACCCTGATGTCCGCCTGTCAATTTGTATATCACGGAACTCTGGGTACTATTTGTAGGACACGGAACAAGAGAGGCCCAATTTTCAGCCCGCCAAGCCGAGAACCCGCAATCCAAAAAATGGCTAAGTATGGAATGAGGGATCCATGCATTCTCTATAAAATCCAATATCCATACTTTATAAATTTATATATTTACTATGGATTAATCGTTCCTTAGAAAATTTCTAGGTTCGGAACTGGCAGATACACATGTTCAAATTTCTAGTTGCTTTTATATTTCCAGCCTGGTCGTCCTCTTACATGTTTCATATTGTACATATTACATGTAATATGTATTACATAGTACATGCAATGCTGAATACATATTCAATTTTGAGCTCGCCACTCGTGGAGTCCATCTGTGAATTTAGAGCCCGCTAGCCTAATAACCTGCAATACATATTACATGTAATGTGTAATACATCAATTTTGTCTATGGATTTTTATATCGCGAAACTCTGAATGTTGTTTGGAGGACACAAGACAATAGAAGTGCAATGTTGTCCCAACCATCCCGCAAGCCCGCGATCCAAAAAAGTGGCTAAGTATGGAAGAAGGGATCTGTGCATACTCTATAAAATGTCATGTCTATAGTTTATAAAAGTACATATTTAGTATGTATTTCTCCTTTCTCAGATCCTACGAGCGTTGGAGTCCATCTGTGAATTTATATATCGCAGAACTCAATAGAAGTACAATGTTGAGCCAACCAGCCCGCAAAGTCCTCTTGTAAATTTTTATATCCCAGAATTTTGGGTGTTATTTGTAACGCACGGAACAATAGAGGCCCATTTTTTGAGCTCGCCAGCTTAAGAACCCACGATCCAACAAGTGTAGATGCTCTATAAAATCTCAGCCAAACCGCAAGTCTATTTTCAATTTGTATATTGCTGAACTTTGAGTACTATTTGTAGGACACAGAACAATAGAGGCCTATCTTTTAGCCCGACAACTCAAGTACCCATGATCCACAAAGTGGCCAAGTTTGGAATGCAATATCCGTACATGCTCTATAAAATATGATGTCCATACTTTATAAAGGTACATATTTTTTTTCCCTACAATACCGACTTCTTTGCTTTCCTTAGCCAATTTTATGCCCACGGGTTCCCCGCTACGCGTTATTGAACTCTTATTCCCCGTGTTCCGAGTGTACATCTTACATCCAAAACTTGGATAATCCATGTCTATGCTTGTGGGTTCCCAGACGACGTAGTGCCATATTTCATGTCCATCTATATCTCTACATCACAAGTTCAACCTACCGCCATTTGTTTTCATAGTTCGCGAATTTTATGCCCGCGGGTTCCTTTGTGGGCGTCATCCAGCTCTCAAGCCCTGTTTTCCCGGTATACATCTTGCACCCGAAACTTCGACAATCTACAATTGGACTCGCACTTGAAGCTTACGACTCATTTGATAACTTTATTTAATTAAATTGTAGAATATCAATATTTAATATTAATAATTTAGTACTTGAAAATAATGTTTTTAGATAATTGTAGATAATGCTAAGAGCTCATCGTGCAGGCACCGTGTAAATTGTCATTGATGGGTGCAAGGATCGAGAAGATCTGTCATTAATGCGCACTAAACCAATATTTGTGGAGGTTTTTCTTATCCCTTCCCAGTGTTAATTTCAAATACCATGGAATTTCATTCGCACGCCGTCATCTTGGTTCATTCACGAAACCTCCAATCCTTAAATGTTATTCATCGTAACTTCTAGATTCTCACTTCTAAGTATGCAATAATTAAGCTTTACTTCTAACATCTCACCATACAACACGCATAGAGATTGTCATTAATGAGCGAAGAGCTCAAGGAGATTTTCCATTCACATGCATTGAACCAACATTTCTGGGGGGTTATATTATCCCCTCCATTTTTTCATTTCAAGTAGCTTCTGGAGCAAACTAGCATTTTCATAAACTACTAGCAACACCTCCATAACAGTTTTGTAGAGATACAGTGAACATCTTTGGACCTGAGGACGAGAACCACCACAGTAACAAAGCATCACTCCAATGGCCTGCCACAGTAACAAAGCAACCCAAAGTTATTCAAACGGACGAGGTTCATCCTAAAATTGCTAGTTTTCACAAGCTTCCCATGGAGAAGAAGGGAAAAATAATTGTAGGGGAAGCGGATGAGCCCGAAATTGAGAGTGAAAACATGGATATTGACGCTAATCTGGATAGCATATTCTGCAACCTTGAATAGTTGGGAGACACAATTCACCATAGCTACCCAATGGACATAGTTGATGCCGAAATTTTTTACGAAGATGAATCCTTCGTATTCTAGAGTGTTGTTTTTGAAAGCGAATCTAAAAAATTAATTATTGAAAAAAGAGATGTAAAAAATAAGAAAATAAAACATCATTAAGAAATTGACCTTTCCAATATGTAGGCGTCCAAAATATCTGAACTTCACATGGAAATCGAAGATGCTCTTCATGATTCCATTGGAGTCATTAAGGCCGAGAATGCCAGACTACAGGATTGGATCAAGGAATTAGAGGAAGTTTTTTTTCTTATGTGATTGCTTGGCAGTCCTTTCACAATATACATGCCTGCAACTCCCTGCACCCTTGCGCCAAACCTAAAAGGATCCTCCACCTTCCTCGCATCGTGTAGAGAATATGTGGAAAAAAATATCAACAAAATAATGGAGTTGATTACTAAGGCNTTGAAATTTCTTCAATATGTGCCTGTATGCATCGAAATTTGACATGGTTAGACTAGACACGTGCCTTGAAGGTATGGGAGGGTTTCAACACTCAAGGATGTATGATGTCCCGACCACATAATATTTGAGATCGTCCATGTTTGCAACAACGTTCATAATGGGAGTCTCATTGTCAAATGTCGTTGTTTCCATATGTAGAATATTTGTTGGAACTCGCTTGAAATGTCATGGAACTTCCAATTCAACCACCAAAAATTTCATGCACCAACCCCACATAGTGAGCAATGAATGGGGCCAATTTTGAAATTTCTTCAATATGTGCCTGTATGCATCGAAATTTGACATGGTTAGACTAGACACATGCCTTGATGGTATGGGAGGGTTTCAAGACTCAAGCATGTATGATTTCATACAGAAAACTTTTGAAAAAATTTCAACGTTGGCCCCATTCACAGGTCATCGTTGCCCATCATGTACTCTAGCCCTAGTACAATGTCTTTTAATAGTTGTTTCCTTTAAAATTCAACCGATAATAAAATTAAAATGAAACAAGAAGAGCCCTATTATAAAGTCTTTTAATAGTTGTACTCTATCCGAGAAGACCCGCAAACGCTTTTTGAAGTGTCATTATTATAGAAAACTTGTCGCAACATCCATAAAATGCAACATATTTATAGATTTTATAACGTCGCAATTCCGACGATCATTGACCAAATCAAAGTTGACTTGGTCAAAATACCAGGTGACCGTTGGAGGGGGAAAACCTAGTTTCCACAACATCGCAACTGCGGCAACTATCTTCACAAACGTGTCAAGAGAGACGACTATGTCAAAAACGTGGCAAAAGAGACGATTATGTGGAAAAAGTGGAAAGAGAGACGATAACGTGGCAAGAGAGACAACAACGTGGGAAGAGAGACATCAACGTGTCAATAACGACGTTATCGGGCAATATGGAAAAAAAAAAAATCGTTTATTTTTCGATAGTATGGCCAATTTTGTCCATAACGCCTCAAATAGAACGTTGAAATTTATACAATATGTACTAGTGATGGACACTCCTATGCACTTGTTACTTACAGGTGGAGCAGGAACATGCAAGACATTCACAGTGAAAGTATTGTTCCAGATGCTTATGAAAATCTATGATTCAAACAATTCCTCTAATCCTATGAAAACAAAGGGCATAATAGTTGCATACATAGGAAAAGTTGCATATAATGCAGGTGGAACAACAATCCACTCTGCATTTTTAATTCCTTTTAACAAGTCACAGTTTCTTCCACTTAGCAAGGAAATGTTGGATASATTGTCTAAGCTTWATGAGGAACTCCAACTTGTCTTTATAGATGAAGCATMTTTGATTGGAAGTCGGTTCTTGTATTCCATTGACAGGCGACTAAGAAGCATAAAACATGTGCACACAAAATACTTTGGAAACATTGACATGATATTTTGTGGGGATCTTTACCAGGCACAACCCATCCAAGATTCATTGATATTTGAACAACCTACTGTTAACATGGAAACAATGATGCATGAATTCTGGAGAGACAATATAAAATGATTTGAATTGCATACTACAATGCGCCAGACAGACGAAACATTCATTGCAATTCTGAACAGAATGCAGACAAACAACCAAACATATGATGACATAACATATATGAATTCGAGGTGCTTGCGGCCTACACCAATAGACCCAATGTTCCCTTACCAATAGACCCAATGGGATTCGATGCTTTTAATAAGGGATAAAATATATGGTTTGGCATAAAGTAGCGGATTCATGCCCTTTTCAATGGGTTACCACTAACCATATAATATCCACTTTATAATATATTCGTGGCTTATTTCATGGCATTAATTTCTTAGAATAAATTTGTTTTGATTTTTTTAAAATCCATATAATATGGTTTAAAAACCATTTAATATAATGTGGCAATGTTGCATGGCACTTTGAGTTAGTACCTTTTTATGCCACAAAATATTAAATTGTTAATAAATATAACATTGTCACATCACATTAACTCAATTACCTTCTCGGTCACCATCCACTAGCATATGTATTATAATACTACCACGTCATCTTTTGATCAGTTTGATTTTTTTTTACCTCTTTATGCAAAACTTCTGAATGCAATAACTTTCGCATATGATGTCGGATTTACAATCCGTTTGCGCCGCTAGAAAACCTGCAACGGGAACTTCGCGATCATGTCATTTTATTGAGAATTCAAAAACTTTGATTTTTGAACCTTCCTGGATCCATTTTGGATCATTCCTCCCCACTAAGACCTTTTGGTCCTCTAAAAGGATACTAACCAGTCATCAGGTGCGAGGTAGAACATCCCACTTGTTCTCTATCTTTAAACTTTGTCCTGTGCACCTGTCTCATCAAGATCAACTATAAAACAACCATGATAATTGACATCATATTTTTAGCCACTTGTAATCTGTCACATCTTACTGAAGCCAATATCATCCATGTTGACAACATTACTAATGATAACATCAGAAATATGACTGCAAATGAGATAATATGTTTGTAATACGTGCACGACATTATCTTATCTTGAAGCAAAGTGTGATTGATCTTCCATTCTACAATCATCTCATGTTCTTGCTTAAGATCAATTAATTGGTTTGAAACAATTATAGGTGTGTTTCTTGCATGATCTGCCTTTGTTAATTGTTCCATTGTTTGAAGAGATTGATTTTCTTTTAAATGATGAGCATGTACCACATATTCTTTGCCTGCTTTGATTAAGTGATATTGATTCTTTTCCATGTAGAATATTGTTTTACGATCATACAAGTAAGGACTATCTAAGACCATTCCACATTCATTGAGTGGCACCACATCACATGTTACCTCATCCACAAACTTAGATGAAATTTCAAAATTTAATGTGCATTTATTTTTTATGTGCAATTGATGATTGTTGCTTATCCATTTAAGTGTGTAAGGATTATGATGCATATGAGTGTTTAATCCCAATTCTTTAACCAGTTCTTCTGAAATCAAGTTAGATTGACATCCACTATCTATCAATGTGTCGACCTTAGCATGCCTCATTATGACCCTTATGTGAAACAATTTACTTCTAGAATCAATCCCATCACCAATTTTACCTGTCAAACCAACCAATGAGACTTTAGATTCATCACCTGAATCCGGTCCCAAGTCTATTGGTCATGTTTCTGCTGCAACTGTTTTCCTCCCTTTCCTTTCCTTGAACCACTTAAGTCTCTTCTCAGGATGCAATTTCCAACAACGGTCCTCATCATGCCCTTCTTTCTTACAATACTTGCAAGATGGATTCTCTTCCTTTCTTGCCACTGGATTTGCTTTCTTTCCATTCCACTTCCTTTTGTCCTCTTTCCTTGAAGACGATTCCCCTGATACACCAACACCTGTTTTCCCTGCCTCAATGTATGTCGCTTGAACATAAACCTCATCAATATTAGTAGGTCCAAACATGAATACAGTGTTACGAATATGTGTAGGTAAACCTCCTAGATACTTCATAAGAGTTTCTTGGGTATGTAAAGGAATATCTAACATCAATTCCATTTTACGAAATCCATCCATGTATTCTTGCATTGTTTGTCATTTTCTAAGTTTAAGAGATTTTCATTCAATTAAAGATTTCTCCTTATAACCCAAAGAATAGAATTGCTTTCTAAGAGCAGAAATAAAAAATTTCCATGATGGAAATACATTACTCACTTGTTGCGTGCCATTTTGCAACTTTCTTTGCCACTAGATGAGTGTTGTACCTGCAAGTCTAAGTGATGCCAACTTGATCTGAGTTGCCTCATCCTTGATTTGTTGAACACTACAATAAACCTCCATCTTCCTGACCCAATTAGAAAGCCTCTCTGCATTGACTTCACCATCATACATAGGTAATTCAAATTTCACATCAAGTTTTAGTAAAGGCATTTCATTCTTATGTTTATGGACATGTTTTCTTGCAGTGGATTTAGAACTTGAACTTGAAGAAGAAGATTTTAATGGAGAAGAAGGAGGTGAAGGAGGAATTTAAGGAGGATCCTCTCCTTCTTCACTTTTGACCTTTGAATATTCACCTAGATTCAGTCTCTTCTGTTCCAAGTAATCCTCATACAAAACCTTTATCATCTCCGACATGGTGAAGAAAATTTTTCGAAACTTTTTCTCATCCTGAGAAAGTCCCTATTCCGATGCCATCTTCTCTCTTTGAGAAGTTCTCTTTCTCGATCCAATCAATGGATTCTCTTCAACTAGCTCACCTTCACCACGATTCAAATTTCCCTAGTAATCATGCAAACTCAAAAACCAACCGTAAACTAGCTTTGATACCACTTGATCTGAAAAGATATTTTAACGACAATGATTGAGTTATTTTGCATGAAATTAAATTACCATTTAGGAATTGAATGAAAGAGGAAGAATTATAAATGAAACATGGAATCCATTAAACATATATAGATCTAGAAATAAGCATGAATAAACAACAAACCATAACAATAGAAGTTGATAACGGAGTTCGACAATCTCACCTACGTCTCCGGGCCTTTGTCTCAGTGGGGGAGGCTTCTTTATTAAGTATTAAATGCTATAAAAGTACATCAAAAGTACATAAAATATATCTATGATTGGCTCAACTATGTTCTTCTCTGCCTCAGAAACCCAATACAACAAACAACACTAAAAAAATGTTGAATGTAGCTCCTAGAATAAGCCTCCAAAGTTTTGTTAGTTTGTTGACTTCTCTGCATAAAAGTTTATGTTCTACATATTCAAGCATCAATATGGCCCCTGGTCAAATGGTAAATATTTAGGTTAAAAATAATAGTTTGAGTGGTCAAATCTCAACCACCCTCGACTCTTGGCATAAAATCATATCATAAAATATCGTATGAATCTTTTTTAATATGGTTAAAAATAACCCTTATCCAAAGTTCGACCCACTTTTTCACATGATTCAAATCCCTTATCCAAAGTTTGACCCACTTTTTCACATGATTCGAATCCATCACTTTATTGGATTTGACCCACTTGGCATAACATAACCATATAATTACAACCATAACACATTTTATAATTCATTTCCTTGGGAATTGAAATATAGTTAAAATATTCCTTGGGATTCGATGCTTTTAATAAGGGATAAAATATATGGTTTGGCATAAAGTAGGGGATTCATGCCCTTTTTAATGGGTTACCACTAACCATATAATATCCATTTTCTAATATATTCGTGGCTTATTTCATGGCATTAATTTCTTAGAATAAAGTTGTTTTGATTTTTTTTAAATCCATATAATATGGTTTAAAAACTATTTAATATAATGTGGCAATGTGGCATGACACTTTGAGTTAGTACCTGCCACAAAATATTAAATTGTTAATAAATATAACATTTCTACATCACATTAACACAATCACCTGCCCAATCACCATCCACTGACACATGTACTCTAATACTGCCACGTCATCCTTTGACCAGTTTGACTTTTTTTTTATCTGTCTATGTAAAACTTTCGAATGGGATAATCCACAAAATATCAATTTGGGGATGGGATGCTCCGAGCAAGAATAGTCTGCTTTTATAAAACTGTTTAAAGAATTCAAGGATGTCTTTGCCTGGACATATGATGATTTAAAAACTTTTGACCCTAATATAATACAACATATCATCCCCATGAAACCCTAGACTCAACCTTTTCAGCAGAAGCTAAGAAAGATGCACCCTAAGTTGGAACCAACTGTCAAGAAAAAACTAAATAAATTACTGAATGTGAAGATAATCTTCCCAGTGAGACACACACAATGGGTGTCTAATCTAGTTCCTGTAAGGAAGAAAAGTGGTGAAATTCGACTTTATGTCGATTTTCGTAACTTGAACCGAGCGTCTGAAAAAGACAATTATCCTATTCCTCCAATGGAACAAATTCTTCAGCTAGTATCTGGTTCCGAAAGACTATCACTGCTAGATGGTTTTTTAGGATACAACCAGGTCTTCATGTCTCCACCAGACCATTTAAAAACCACTTTCTGTATCCCATGGGGCACTTATTCCTACAGGAACATGCATGTTGGGATTATAAATGTCATGGCCACTTTCCAGAGAGCAATGGATATTTATTTTCATGGTCTTATAAATCAATCTATAGTGGTCTATCTTGATGACGTTACTATTTTCTCCAAAAACAAGAAAGATCACTTGTCTCTCCTCAGGTTTGTCCTAGAACGATACCTCAAGTATGACATATCTCTCAACCCTAAGAAGTCCATCTTTGTAGTGGAACATGGAAAACTTCTCGGGTTCATAGTATCTAGTGACGGGATGATCATTGATCCCGAGAGAACTCAATCCATTTCCAAACTTCCTCCCCCTCCTCCAAAAAATCTATGCAATCATTTTTAGGCCAAATTATTTTTGTCAGAAGGTTTGTCCCAAGTTTCTTAGAAATGGTAAGGCCATTGCAAAGTTTAATTAAAAAGGATGTTTAGTATCGTTGGGGAAAAAAAGAAAATCAAGCCTTTGATTCCATAAAAAAATCCATAGTGGAAGCCCCTTCCTTGATGAGTCTTGATTTCTCACAAGATTTCACTCTTTACACTTTTGCCTCTGACCGATCTTATGATGTTGTGTTGACCCAAAAGAACACTGAAAGAAATGAAATCCCCATTTCCTTCATGAGTTCATCTTTCAAAGGATCATAGCTTAACTACCTAGCTATAGATCAACAGGCTTATGCAGTTTTCAAAGCAGTGAAACATTTCCGATCATATTTGCTGAAATCCAGAACTAAAGTCATTGTACCTTATCCCGTTGTTAGTAACTTTTTAGTACAAAAGGAATTGGGTGAAAAACGGGCAAACTGGATGACATCATTACAAGATTATGACCTCGAAATAACCCCTGCACAAATTGTCATAGGTCAAGGCCTATGCAAACTAGTGGATGATTCAGTTGAAGAATGAAAGAGTCAAATTAATGTCTTAACTGTAAATCAACACACTGAAAATCAAATCTGTTGTACACAATTTGCTGCTAATTCTTGGTTTGATGATATTAAGTTTTATTTAACACACGGTTCTGCTCCTTGCCATCTCGATCCAAAAAAGAGAAGCGCATTAACACTAAAATCTTCACCTTTCCAATCGGTAAATGATGTATTATTCCGTAAGAATTTTGATAGTGTTCTCATACGTTGTTTGGAAAGAGATGAAGCAGAGTAAGTATTATCTAATCTTCATGCAGGTGAAGCTGGTGGGGACTTCGGTGGAGACACCACTACTCAAAAGGTATTAAGATTTGGGTACTATTGTCCCACGTTATTCAAATATTCCCATGCATTATGTCGTAAATGCATAATCTGCCAAAAGGCTGTTGGATGAGTAAAAAAGAAAACATTTCCTTTGCAGCCTGTTTCAGTAGATTCACCTTTTCATCAGTGGGGTCTCGACATCATAGGGCCAATTAACCCCACTTCTTCATAGAAACAATAATACATCATTACAACAACAAATTATTTTACCAGATGGTCTAAGGCTGCACCGCTGAAAGTGGTAAACACTAATCAGGTGATATATTTCCTTGACACGAATATCATTACTAGATTCGACATTCCTGATTTTTTGGTCTTCAATAATGCTTATTACTTTTCGTCCCTTGATATGAGTGATTTTTATTTGGAGAAAGGGATCAAACTTAAGTATTCTGCCAGCTATTACACCCAAGGAAATGGCCTAGCAGAATCAACAAATAAAAATTTGATCAAGATCATCAAGAGGACAGTTTCTGAAAACCACATGAACTAGCACAACACACTTTTTAATGCACTTTGGGTTGATAGGGTGACTCCAAATCCTTCTGTTGGTAATTCTCCTTTATTTCTCATCTACGGAAGAAAATCAATTATCCCTCCTCATGTTCTGCTTCCCTATCTGCAATTATCACATAAAGTTCAAGAAGAGGACTTCCCTCCTCTTGAAAGTCGAATTAATGCCTTGTTGAAACTAGAAGAAGTAAGAGCACAAGCAAAGGAGAGACTGGATCAACATCAACAGATTGTGAAAGGCTGATTTGATTCAAACTCTACTTCGGATAGAAACTTCGAGGTAGGAGATTTGGTTCTCAAGTGGGATAAACCTCACGAAGGAAAAGAGGAACACACCAAGTTCCAGAACTTGTGGTTGGGGCCTTTCGTAATCGTTGAAAAACTAGGACCCAACTCCTTCCATATACAAAGTTTACAGGGACAGCCAGAGACCTTTCCAGTGAATGGCCATGCTCTCAAGAAGTATTTTTCCTGATAAATTTTAGACCCACCTTTGTACATATTTATTATGTTTTCATTTTGTTTTCTGGTTTTTGGTTCTTTTCATTTTGTTTATTTTCGTTGATATCTAGATAAGATTATGTCAATGTCACCTTTTAGTTCATGAAGGGAAACTAGAATGCCTCATTATGAAGCAACAGTTAAGGTCTTTCAGAGAATCAATGATGTAACTTGCTGAAACATAGATTAGCTGAAGAAACATTTTGTTCAGGTTAGGTTTCCTGGTTTCACTTAATTATGAGCAGACACGACCATCATTAAATCTCTTTACGTTGTCCCTGTTTTAAACAAAACAACTCAAGTATGACTTCCTGTCCTCGAAAAATTAGTCTCATCAGAAAAAAAAATTCAGATCGTAACGAAGGTTACCAGGCAATAAATTAAAGGCTGAAAAATATCAAGTGTTTTGAAAACTGAAATTTTCAGCATCAGCCCGCTCTTTTGAAAATCCATTAAATTTATGTTGAATTGAAAATAATTTCCAGAGAGTTGTGGGAAGTGTTTGTAAACCCATTGAGATACTGAACAGGTTTGTTGGCAGCGGGTAAATGCATACATGATGCCAAGACAACTTCGTCAAGGTACTGAATAGGCCTGCTGGCAGTGAAGTGATGTCGGGTTCAAGAAAATTATCAGGTATAAATTTTGATATTAGTCATAATTACCCTTCGTTTATACTGAAATTTCTTAGATAGGGTAGAGGCGTGAGAGTGGGGTAATTGACATCCCTGTCGAGGCTATAGACACCTGCTGGCAGCGATGGCCCTATCAACAATATTGGAGCCATTGGCTTAAATATCGTTGCTCTCATAATTAAAATTTGTCACCAGATTTCATTTGAACAGGAAGATATCTGAAGCTGGACTGTGTAATGATTTTTGAAATTTGATTGAGATGCTTGATGTCCTTCACTAGTTCTTTGATTTGTAAGCATTTTAAGTAGTCCTAACATGAACTCGTCAGTGATGCAGAGATAATTGCTTCTTCCAACAAGTCACCACTGTTGGCAGCCCTACATGTTCTTGCTTTTTGAATGACAAATAACACCTCATGTAGTTGCCATCACCTTATCCCTTAAATATCGCTATTTGAGGGTGATTGTTGGGTTATATAAAAAAAAAAGATATTTGATTATTCTTGTTTTACTTTTATCTTGCGTTTTCATGCTTGATTCATGACTGTAAGCATGAATCAAGCATGAAAACTTGATTTCACATTATAATTCTATCCAAGGCTTGGTTTTTAAAGATCAATGGGCTTACATCTATTTCATTTTAATGATTTTTCTGAGCTTATCATATACCAATGAAATACTTATGTTGAGTTTCTCTTGGACTGTAAGCTAATCTTTTGGATACTTTGTAAATATACCAAGAATCGATTGACATTTGGACTATAAGCTTGTTCATTCAACATTCTTGGTAAATCAATTTTGATTTTAATTTTTTGATATGCATTTGGATTGTAAAAACGCATCCTCTTCTAACCTTTGCAAATCGAGTATACCCATTACATGTCATGGGAATTAAACACACCTAGAATGTACCATGTACTTCGTTTTAGTTGGCAATTTGAATTGACAAATCCCTCATTACGAGCTAGGGTCTTGAGTTACACTGTGTACTCAAAGCATTCATTACCATAAATGGCCGAATTTCATGATTGAAACCCCTATTGCTTATGTTATGGTTTCATTGGTGTGCTCCTAGTTTTGCTTCCATCATTTTAGCTCAGGTTTGTCTCTTTCACTATTATATCCTAAGAACATAGTGAGCTCAGTTTTTTTTGTTACCATCTGTTTGGACCCTTATGGCCCCTGTCATCCGAGTTGAGCCAAATGGCTCCCAAACTTTGTTGTTGTATGATGATGCGAGTGATGATCTAAAGAGCCAAGGTTGGGATGTGTTTATTAAGAAATTCTAGGGTTATAACTCACAAGTGGCCAAAGAATTCACCCTCACATTGAAATGGAAGCAAAGCCAAGGTGGGTGATATTGAGTTGGATATCACCAAAACATTTCTGAGTGAAGCGACAAAGCTCCCTCTCTCTGGTCAAAAGTGGTTTAAAAACTTGAAATTGGACGAAGTACCCTGGAGTTTGTTCGTCACCTCCAGAAATATTCACTGCTGAGACAAAGGTATTCCGGTCTCCCTGCTTAATATTAGATGGCATGGTTTGTTGGTAGTGTCAAGACAATTTATTACCTATGAAGGCCGTTTTGGCTTGGTTTTCCTTTACCACATATGATTGTTCATGCATTTTATTGGATTCCATTTAAACATGTCATTTTTCCTGCTAAGAAGTTTGTATAAAATGTCAAAGAGATATAAGAAACAGAACTTGGATTCAAGCCTCTTTCACCATGGGTTAATTAAATTACTGTTAGTTCATCATTTGAAAACACTTGGTGAGGACTGGGGTGGTTTCATAGTCCGTAATGGTTTCATTACATTAAATGTTGTAGAGACCCCTATAATGGATAAGCCAATGATAGAGAAGCCTCTTAAATTCTCAATTGGCAACCCAGATATTTTGAATAATAATCCTTGTGAAGAGGCATTGTTTGATAAAAATTTATGTGGGCAACAGGGTTTTAGTTCTGAGTTTATCGAAACTACTGTGCATGAGCCAAATGTCTACCCCAACCCTACTAACAAATCCAACATTGGAAACCCTCGCAAGAAGTCAAAGAAGAATCAAGAAGTAGGGTTTCGTAAAAAGAAGGTTGGTCGACTCATTTCTCATAATTTACGTAATAGATCCAAAGCTCATGTGAGCGCAATCGAATCAATCGAGATACATGAGGATTCAGACTCTGATATCGAGAGGTTTCTTCAATAGGAAGATCTGAATTGTTCCCAACTAGACCAACCATTCGATTATGTGAATAAACTCCCACCGTGTCTAAAAGACAACAAGGAATTTACAGTTATCAAGCTCGGTCAAAGGCCGACAATGGCTAGTAGTGGTGTTTTAGCACACAATCACACGCTTCCTCAAACGATTACCCCTGATGTACATTGCGAAGATTGTTTACATTGGATAGGTCAGGACTACACAGACATCCCCATCCTTCAAGCAAGGATAAAATCTCTCGTGGCTCAAAATGACTCATTGGCAAATGAAAACCGTGAGCTCAAGGCCAATGCGCAAAGACAAGTAAAACGTTTGAAAAGGACAAGGAATATCATAATAAAAAAATGTTGACAGTGTCAAGGCCGTGATCAATTATGAGATATTGTGATTCGAATTTTGTTATCATTTGGATGGTAAGATTGGTTTTTATCACAATTATGCTTTTTTGTTATTTTTCTAATTAATCTAGATTGATTTTGATTTTTGTTACTAATAATAAGACTAGCTACAGAATAGAGAGATTATGTAGCCAAGTTAATTTCTCATATAAAATTTAGCAATTGATAGTTAATAAAATATTTGACTTCCTCATTTCTTTTTTCAAGATAGGACGTATTTGATGTTGATATTATGGGATGGAGCATGTTGGACTTAGTCGATCAACTATCTTCTTTTTGCTTATTTTGTAAATAGGAGAAAATTCTCATAGATTTTGAAGATTTAGTTTGATCTTGAGTGGCTTTAAGCCCTCTATATTTGTAACTTTTAGATATTTTTGAGATTTGATCCTATCTTAGAAGATAGGAAGTTTAGCTAACATGAACTCTTTAAATACTCCATATTTTGTAATGGAAATCATCTTGGCTGAGGGCAAGAGATGGACGAGTGATTCCAGAACTTAATGAAACAACATATATGCATTTTGGCTTTAGCCTTTTGTTAATTATGTTTTAATTTATGTTTTGTTAATCCTAATACATTAATAGGTCTGATAGCTTTAGACTTCATGATCTACTATGTGCAGGATGTTTACATTATAAATATCGTCTATAATTTGCTACTCAAAACATAAATTGTGTGATCGTATATTCAATTAGAATGATAAGATTTGTCTTTGAATCTTAATTGAATGATGAAATGCATAGGTTACTTTCAGATTTATCTTGCTGTAATTATGTGCAATTATAAGATCACGGGATTATGTTTGTGTTCCCTCTTCCGTCATTAAAATCTAAACGGCCAATACTTTTTTTGAATTTATTTAGAACAATCAATAGGTTCATTGAAAATTTATCTCTTGGACATGATAGTTGGATGTTCGTTACTCATACAGATGCTTGGATACACCTCACTAACTCACTGACATGTTAGCTCCTTTGTATTTTTTAATTCTATCATCTACATATTAATGAAACTAGAATGTATGGTTCAACTTTTGACTACCTACCCGTCTGTGTTTCATAGTATATTCATTGCAAAATTTGTTAGATTTATAAAGGAAAACAAAAAAAGTTTTAAATGTGCTTTCTTTATCTACTTTTTAACAGAAATAACTTTCGCATTTGATTTCGTAAGTTTCGATTAAAACTTGCAAATTGTAAATGATGAATCCTGATTCGGATTATAAATGTTGATGACAAAATGAATCCAATTGTGGATTCTCCGGCAAATAATTTCGAAACTCCTCACCACAAAAATATGAAAACAATGATGTATATAAGTAATATTAGTGTAGTTTCTGCTTAAAATATCTACAATAGTTATATTATTGCATATGTACATATACAATATATAGTCTCTAGTAATTAGTTAGTGATTTCTTTCTCTTGTTTATTTTCTTTTAGGACTTTAGATTGGCTAACAGAGCCATTAAACCCATCTGAACGAGTTACACCAAACGGCTTGGGTTATTTAGACAACCCCGGACCAGACTCGTTCTTCCAGTTGATGGGCGGTCAATTTTGCCCGCCAACATTTATTTAATGAAACAAACCTAGAAAGAAAAATGTGTTTGGTGATGATGTAGGGCTGTCCAATTGAACATATGCCTATCTTTTACCACCTATCATCAAGAACGACCTTTCACAAAATAATTAATATTTTCAAGCCAAAAGATTGAAGGTGAAGCTTTGAAGTTTAATATGTGTTATTGTTTGGTACCAAAACAAAAAGTTATATTTTCTAGGTTGTAGTTTACCACAAGATATATTTGATGACATATCATTTTCCATGTCATTTGATTGGATGACCCATTTAGAGCCTTTGCAAGTCCCTAAATAGGTTTGGGAAACATACATACTCGAACTTCTGGGTAGTAAAATTAGGTGTTAGTAGCAGGGAATCAAATTTTGGGATAATGGCATTGAAGTACTCATCAATACCTTTCCAAATATTCCTCTTTTGATCCATTCCAAAACCATATGATCAAATGGAAACCTTCAAAATTTATGGTACTTGTGACCCCTGTGATTGATCAATGTTTAGTAGTAGATTTTCTCGGTTAAAACAAGGGCATTTCTAGTGTCGAATTAGATTTCCAATCAACTAGTTGAATAGAGATCGTTGAGGCCTTTCCAATGGTGTGATCCATGTCTCATTTTCACTCCATATGGTCATAGACTGAAATTGATATTTTTCAAGGATAAATCATAGAAAAATGGGCATTAAATGCTAATTTGACACATTTTCCAAAAAGAAAAAGAAAAATATTAAAAAATAAAAAGAAAATTTCTAAATATTTTGGACAAGCCACACATGCTTAAGATGAAAAAAATAAGAATAAATAAAAAACAAAGCCTCCTATGAAAGGCTTCTTTCTCCTCCACAATTGTTGGGCCCTTAATTTTAATGGAGGACACGACATAAAATATGCACATATAGAGATCAAAGGTGTGCCACAAGGAATGAAGACCACTAGTGACAATAGGGAGCATTATAGATCATGGGAGAATAGAAATAAGATATTAAGCATCACTTCAAGTGACTGAATATGAGAGTGGTGGAAGAATAAAGATACTTGGGAAAAGTTGGAGAAGATATCAACTAGTTCATAAAGGAAGAATTAGGAGTAAGCTAATAGGCTTTTAGAGTTTGAATGAGTCCTCCCACCTACAAGCACAATT
>JZKD02S1505957.1:73268-87443 GCA_000966675.3 Picea glauca
TGTGCGCCAAATGTATTCAAGTTAAGATAATACGTAACTGGATGGGATCTTGGAGAATGTGTGAAAGAAAGAAAGAGGAGGACGTTAATACGTAACTGGATGGATAGATAACCGCGGGTGGTCGTGATGATGTGTAAAGTCCTGTTTAAAACCATCGAGACAGTGTATTTGAGCGCCGCAATTATATATTGAGCCCGTTTAGCTCAGTTGGTAGAGCGCAAGGCTCTTAACCTTGTGGTCGTGGGTTCGAGCCCCACGGTGGGCGCAACTATTTTGTCGTACTGTTTCTCGCTTGTTGATGTCGGAACTTCTACTATTCCTGAAATGAATAAAGTCCAACCTTCTATTTTTATCACATAACCCATTAACCTTCTATTTTGAATGCATTAAATGAATTAATATCCAATAACCCAGTGAATCCCTCAACTGAATAAATATTTATAATAAATTATAGAAGCCAGTGCGTTCAGTAAATAAATATTGACAATAGATTACAAAGTGACTGCCGTAAGTGAATAAATATTTGCAATAGATTATAGACTTAAATTAAGAAGTTAATATCGTAACTAGGGGATTTCACTTTTAGATTAAAAATGAATTTGATAAAAAAATTGGGATAGTTTGAGTTATACATGTTTTATAAATGGCAGATTTTTTATCATTTTAATTTTTAAGTTTTATGAATGGCAGATTTTTGTTCATTTTGATTTTTAAATATAATTTAATTTCAGTTGGCATCTATCCAAACATCCAGGATCATGTAGATTTCATATTATCCCAACAAAAATCTGACCATATTCATTTAAATTCATATGTAGCTCAGATGTAAGCATGCGAGAGGTACCCCGCGTCTCCATCATCAAACCCCACTCTGATTCGGTCTACACTTCTATCTTGACGGTGTCTTCAATTAACTTTCAGAAATAAAAATAAAAACCACAGTGGATCCAACGAAAGGCGTATACTTATTGACAATGGGCACAATTAATCACCTTTTAATCTAAAATTCTAATCTTATGGCTAACAATTGAAGATGCTGGCATATTCTTAGTCGTACTCTCTAATCAATGGATGAAATTTAATGCTCATAACTTCCTTGTATTTCTGAACACCATAATTTTATTACGTCGAAAGGCGTATACCTATTGACAATGGGCACAATTAATCACCTTTTAATCTAAAATTCTAATCTTATGGCTAACAATTGAAGATGCTGGCATATTCTTAGTCGTACTCTCTAATCAATGAATGAAATTTAATGCTCATAACTTCCTTGCATTTCTGAATACTTTCGTTACCTTATTTACTTTTTCACATTTACTTAATATGTTTAAAAAATTACTTCTCTAACCATTGATTGACAAGTTAACTGATTAAGAAAAATCAATATGTATAAAACTTTGCATTGCCACGTTCCTTGAGATTAAGCGTTTGTAGCTGAACGCAGTGGTAGCTACGACAGTGGAAGTTGAGCGTCATTTCAACTAGCACGGAGGCGTTTCAATGGCCGATACCTTTCGGTGTTCTCCAGCGGCGAGTCGGTTGTGCTATTATTATTAACAGTCGATACTCTCACCTAACAAGATATCCATCACAGTCACGATCGGTGTACTATAGTTGTGAGTAATCCTGCCTATCATGTTGGTGATCCACGTTGGATCCTCATCAACGACGATTTTATATATCTGAATAAAGTCATTGTAGTATAGTGGTGAGTATTCCCCCCTATCACACGGGTGACCGGGGTTCTATCTCCCGCAAACGCGATTTTATATGTCTGCATAATTTTATATTATTAACAGTCGATACTCTCACCTAACAAGCTATCCATCACAGTCACGATCGTTGTACTATAGTTGTGAGTAATCCTGCCTGTCATGCCGGTGATCCACATTGGATCCCCGCCAACGATTTTATATGTCTGCATGCATTCTAAGATCTAGACAATGGTGATGCCTCCTTTTTCGGCTAGTGAAACTACTACTCTTGAGATTTTTTGATTTTTTTTTAAGTATATATATAAAAAACCTTTCACAACAAAAAATTTATAGTATCGTCAATTTTGTCCAAAGACTGTAGTTACTAAATTGTCCTGCAGTGAAATTAATTTAGTCAACCTTCGAAATCAAAACCATAGATTTAGATAGTAGTTTGGATAGCAAAATTGACCAACTGGAATGGAATCGCTCCATGGAGAAATCGATTCACCCAAGCTTCTAGACCCTCTAGGACAGACGTAAGACACTCAAAACGAAATTTAACCGAAAATAAACGTGGAAAAATATAAGCATAACGAGCAACAAGCCATGCAGTCTAACACATGTGTAGATGTCATAGCTCATACAGTGGACGTGTCGCATGCCACTGTATCCAAAGTAGGTGCATGGAAAGCCAAAGCCGAGCCTATTGTCGTGTTGTCCACTGGTGACAATTGGAGAGTCGGAACTAAGTTCGTCGTTGAGGCCGCTGGTGCACTAGGTGCATGTTCTGTGGGGTGTCGAGAGCCATGCAAAGAGGAAAGCAGCTGCAGAATTTGTGTCCCCTTCTTGTCTAGGACCTCCAAGAGAAACCGCAAGTCGTCCATCTCCTTGCGAACCTCGAACACCGGGTCTTGCAGAATTACAAGGCTGTCTTGGAATTTTGCACAAGTAGTGCAATCTGACCAAGAGGGGGGTTGTTCCTGAGGTTTCTCTCGGTGGACGAAGGTGTCCTTGCGTGGAGACTAGACTAGTGGCGAGTGCACTGGCGGTGGCGCAAGAGCTAAATTCTCGGGAGAGTTGGGTGGGATGACCAAGGCAGGTTGCGAGGAGGAGACCAGGTCCAACAATGGCCCTCGGGAAAATCCCAGTGAATTCCCCAGGAGGTCGAACCACTCAACTCGGCAAGCCCAGGGTGAGGGAAGAGGCGAGAGGCCACTATGGCTCTGAGAGGATTGACCATAGGAGGAGGGAGAGGAAGGTGTCAAGTTGTGCGAAGGAGCTGGAGCAAGTTGAGGTCGAATGGCCATGCACGACCTATTTTGGTACCAAGCCGAGCCTCGCTTGGATTTCCCCTGCAGTTGAGGCATGGTCGAAGTAAGGTGAAGGTGAGCAGACACAAGGAAATGGAAATTGAAGCAGGTGAGAACTAGAGAAGTGTGCAGACCACGGGATGGCTTTAGTGAGAAGAGAAAAAGATGAAGAATCCGCAGGTGAGCTCCATGGTATGAATACCATTGGAGAGGGAGGATGCAGACGTGCAGAGGTGACCAAAGTAATGGTGATTCCATTGATCAGATGAGAAGGCAGAGCATAACGCACTTGGAACATTAATGATGCTCTAGAATGAGTGAAGGAGGTTTAAGTTCATGGTATGGGAGGAGAGGAGGAGCATGCGCCAATCACATGGTTGGTACTGCATTGGCGGGCGTCGTCCTCTCCCTCGTGACACTTGTTTCTCACTAACACCCCATCCGAGGGGACGTCTAGAGTAAGAGCCCTATCCATGCATCTCTGGAGGATTGGATGCACCTGGTGGGTGGAGGCCATGCAAAGAAGGTCAGATCCCTTCAAGGCAACTCCAATGTTGGTTAAATCGTCTATTTGATTTTCTTTTTAGATATTAACTATTTTCGACAATTTTTTTAATAATGTAATGTTATAGAATTCCAAGATGAAGTTTCACTATTTATTTTTCTTAACCATTACTTTTTTCATTCTTTAATTTTTTTTAGATCTGAGTTATTTTCATATTTTTTTCATTTAATGTTATAGAATTTCAAGAAGATGAAGTCACAATATTTATTTTTTCTTAACCAATTGCTAATAAATAAGTGCTGCAAAATAAAATGCAATTTTAAAGTAATTGGTTTTGTGTATCAAAAAAAAAAAGTATGTTGACACATAAGTAAGAAGAGAATGTAATTTCAAGTGAATATTTTTTTGCAATATTTGTTTTGTTAATAGTGTCTCTTGGCATATTTTACATGTAGACTTATAGGTGGTTCTTGACATAAGTTTTTAGAAAGCTGGTTTATTTTACATGTAGATTTATAGGTGGTTCTTGGCATAAGTTTTTAGAAAGATTTTGTTTGGTAGAGTAGGAACTCAATCCTACATATATTCCATGAAAATAAGGTTATAGTGAATTATGAATCTCATGTAGTCCACCCCAGTAGTAAGTTGAGACAAAGATTCGGTCATCTAATTCGGGAACATTCAGAAAGGATTCGAAAAATATAAATTCCATTTTGTTTTGTCACAACAAGATTGCGTCAAAATCCCGACCGAAAAGATAGAAAAAAAGAAGGTTTCCGCATCTAGATGAATTCATTCGACACTCGCACAGGTACTTTACTTAAGAGGTCTCCCTTGCCTCAAGAACCTAACCTATCACAGGACTGGTTTAACTAGCTAGTCGTAATGGGCGAAATGGACATTGACAATAAATAGTTCATTGCAGGCACGCCGCTCTGAGCGAGGCATAAATGGGAAAAACACAATGATGGATGAGTTGTTCGAGATCCAAAACCTGCTAATCACAAATTGGAATTTGTAGATTAATCAACCTTTTAATCACAAATTTCAATTTTAAGGTTATAATTTATTTATGCTTAGAGAATATTATTACGTCCATAGGGGTCTTCCTATTGGAATCTGTGGATTAATCAACCTTTTAATCACAAATTTCAATTTTAGGGTTGGCAATTGAAGATGATGGCAATTTCATAACTTCCTTGCATTTATGAATGCTTAAGTTTTCGTTGTTTACTTTTTCACATTTACCTAATATGATTAAGGAATTACTGCTTTAGCCATTGATTGCCACGTTTAATTGATTAAGCAAGATTAATATATATATAGCGCTTCATTTCCACATTCAGTATTTAGCTCTTGGATTAATAGTGAACACAAATTTATGATGTGAAGCGTTGCCACTATGACTGTTACATCTCCCGTCTCTGCCATTCCATCGTATTCGCCTCGTCTCTGAAGGATATGACCTAGATAAAACTCATGTCATCGCAATATCAAGACTGGTCAGATGAAGGATATGACCCAGGAGAAGGCTTCTCAGGCGACTGACGCGACCAAGGGAATGGGTTGGTCCTCCATGGGTACAGTCCAACAGGGGAAGGAACAAACTGGCTCTTTCTTCCAACAGGTAGTTGATAATTTTATTTAAAAATATTGTATTTGTCGTTTTAGAAGAGCTGATTGAACAGATGAACAATTAAATTTGAAGTTTTTTTTGTTTTGAATGTATTGAAATTAATGGAGTTTGGATCATGTTAGTGCAGGCTGGTGAAAAGGCGAAGGGTGCTACGTAGAGCGTCATGGAGGCTGTGAAGAATCCCTTCGGTGCTAGCCAGTAGCTAGGGTGAGAAGAACAAGTGAGGATGGTCATGCCATGCTAAGCCTTTATGTTGTGAAGGCAGATTGTAATAATTCTCCATTTTTGTCGATAATCATATTTGATGCACTGTTTGATATTAATGACAAGCATATGAATAGGAATTAGAGACTCTGAATATGAGGCTTGGAATCGGAATCTGAGACTTGGAATATTTGAGGCTCTTGATGTTTGAAAATATGAACTTTATCAGTCTTTCTATCAGACTTTGCATTCAAGAGTACACATGTTTAACATAGGAATTATGCAGATATTATGTTCAGGATTATGTAAATTTAAAAACTGAAATCTGCATTTTCAAACTATATTTTTCCAAAATCCAAAATTTTTGTTTGAAAAAATATAAACAGAAAAATCATTAGACTAGGTTAGTGGGCATGGAAATTGAAGTGACAATGGCTGTTGTCCGTTGAGTTTAGGATGGCAATATAGATTTTGAGAAACTCCGTCGAGATTATCAATTATGAAATCGCAATTTCCCTTATTTGTTGAATTTGTAATTGCCCCTCTCTGACGTTAAATTGTAATTTCAATGTCTGAGATTTCATATTTGACGTGAAAGAATTTTTCTATCCAAATTCTTTCCCACGCGAACCGTGATTTTCAATGCAATGGTAATATAAGGGCGTCTGGCTGCCAATAATCTCATTAACAACAACCACTTTTATAAATTGTAACAAAATTATGTCAAATGTTTTTTAATATTGTATTTAAAATTTTGAATGATTGTGCTACTTAAACCGAAACGTTTTTAAGGATTTAATTTATTCTCTAAGCTCGCGCATGCACAGAAATTACAAGAAGCAATTTCAGGTTAATCTATTTCAGGTTGGCCGAGTCTCCGTCAAAGAATATCCATATTATGAAAACAAATTTAATTAATTTTCTAAATAATTTAGATGTGGTGATCATATAATATATAATTTAGTTACAATTTATTTTATTTGTATTTTCATATATATATATTTAAATGCCTTTTTTTAGTAACAATATTTTTACATTTGTTTATTTTTATATTTTTATGTAATAATTTTACATTTGTTTATTTTAGTTGTAATATTTTATTAATTTATATATTTTTTATATTTTATTTATATATTTTGAATATATTATCATTAGATTTTTCATCAAAATAACTATAACTTTTAGGTTTAATTACTTTTAATTAATGTGTGCATTTACATGATATATCGGTAAAAAGGGTTTTTCATTTCAACATTATTTTATTTAAAAATTTTAACTTTGAAATCATCCATCTCTCCATTTCATATTAAACAAAAACTAGAAAATCTGTAAAACATCTCAATATTTCCAAGTTTTGAAAATCTAATTAAAAGAAAATTATATTATGTTTTAATTTATAAATTATTGATTAAGTAATAACAAGTACTTTCTTAGGTTCTTAGGTGATGAGTACTTTTTTTTAAGTGAGGTGAAGTTTTTAAGTGAGGTGAAGGTTCTATCCTTTTATTTTTAATTAGCTTGAAAGGAACATAATCACATTTCATAGAATATAGAAGGAATGTGTGTCATTCCTTTAATACTCTTCAAATGTTATATATGCCATTTCATTTACTTTTAAATTGTTATAATATTATTGAAATGTAATTTTTTAAATTCCTTTATACATGTAAACTATAGCTTATTTCTCTTTCCTCCTATGTTTGTACTTTCCTTATGTTGTTGTGTCTCATATTATTCATAAAAATTTTATATGATAAACAAAAATTCATTGCAAAATTCAATATTAAATTTATTTCTCTTTTTACATTTAAATTGTTACAATATGATATAATATTAAAGTTGACCTTTTAATATTAAAGTTGTCACAATATGATATAATATTAAAGTTTACCTTTTAATTTATGAAAGTTAAACATAATCTTTTGGATTTTTATTAATTTATTTAATGTCAACCTCAAATGTCAAATCTCTCAAATAATATTAAGTTACTAAAAATCTTCATTGTTACTAAGTTACTAATTATATCGCATTGTTTTATTGTAAAATTCTTCAAGTTGTATTATTGAACTCTCTCTTTATTCAATAACATTTTCATTCAATTCAACGATAAGGTTTTTTATGTAATTGACAAAATAACGTAAAATTTTCTTTAAATCATCCTCCATTTTTTCTGCTCATAACATATGACAATGTTTTATAACATTTATCTTTCCCATAGTTTAAACTTCTTCATGATGCAACTTAACCCTCACTAAAAAACTTAAATTTATATAACTCATAATGAAAAACTCAAATTTATATAACCATTGATGTCATGCTCAAATGTTCCTAAGTTTAGCATCCTTCCACCGACATTGCAATCAGGGATGCCAAAACCTCAACATGTTACTAACTTTTTTCTTTGTGACATTCCGGTGAACATTGTCCAATGTTGTTTTGTGACAGACATTCATTTCATCACTCTATGAAAAACAGATCCCAAGTCATATTTTGACAAAGATCCTCCCGCAACCATCGCAATGTGATGAGCATGTCAAAACCCCACTATGTTACTAATGTTTTTCTTTGTCACATTGTCACAATCATTGTCCAACGTCACACACCCATAAACAACATTCCTGACGTGAATTTCTGACAACACTTTCGATTTTGCATTGTGACGAAAATTCCTACCATCCCATTGTGAGAAACATTTCCCAACGTCGCATTGTGAGAAAAAATTCCCAACATTGCATTGTGATGAACATTCCTACCGTCCCCAGTCCCAAATTGATAAAGGGTTTTTTTGGTGGAAGCGCTTTGCAACTAGGTTTAGGGTTTAGGGTTTTTAGCCGCACTACCACAACTCTTGCCCCGCTGGGGCTCATGAATCTAAAGGAAGGAGGGTCGAACGACGCCTCTTACAGCCAAGCCACCGCGAATGTAAGCTCTAGAGAAGGATTAAAATGACCGACCTTTGAGCCCCCGCCAGATCTGCGCTCAAAGCTTCTGATGGAAGGGACCTTCAAGGATCGGGAGATGGATATTGATCCAGAGAACGCAGCTACACCTACTACAACGTCAACTCCATGGATGCCAGGAAAATGCATCCCACAAGCGCCACAGGCCCCGAAATACAACATTAGTTCACCACGCATAGAAGAACAAAAGCAATATATGAGAGACTATGCCCTAGTAGGAAAATTCCTAGGGATTTGGCCTTCAGAGCGGGATCTGATCAAATGGATACAATATTGGTGGAAGCCAAAAGGACACTATGAACTGCAACTAGGTTCCAAGGGTTTCTTCAAAATCATATTGCACAACCTCGAGGACCGCAATCACATTTTTGATGGAGGGCCTTATTTCTACAACTCAAACAGACTCTTCTTAAGATTCTGGACCGAGAAGTTCATCCCTGAAAAGGAAGATTTCGCGCATGCACCAGTATGGATTAGACTATACTCTCCCCCAGAAATTCTGGTTGGAAGAGGTCTTGGCTGGTATAGGTAACACCATCAGAATATATGTTAAGTCTTCAGAGGCCACCAAGCAGAGGCGATACACCTCTTATGTGTGCATATGTGTTTACCTGAACATAGCCAAGCTGCTCCCGGGATCCATAATTCTCGAATACCATGATGAGGATTGGACCCAAACCATCGACTACGAACACATTCCGTTTAGATGCAGGAAATGTCATGAGCACGGACATCTCTTCAAAGAATGCCCCCTCAATGTTGCTCACAATGAAGGGAACCCAGAAGGCAGCAAAGACAAGGATGGCTTCGCTCAACCAGCATGAAAAAGAAGACAAGGAGGATGGAAGCATCCAACCCAAGTAAGTAAGGATCCTTCCACTAGTAATAAATATGTAATACTACAGGATCAACCAGAGAATCCATCAACCTTCACAAACCCCAATGAACTCCACGCGGATAACCTTCCCCAATATATGAGCCCAGGGGAAGAACGACCATTACAGGTGAAATAATCAGATAACCCATCCCTAGACCCTGCTTTCGGCCAACAAGATTATCTGGAGATAGAGGATGGTGACGCTGAAATGGAGCTAGAAGAGCAAGAACTAGTTGGGGTGGATTTGGAGCACCTCGAACACGCCTACAGACATCAAAAACTGTACACCATACTTAGGGATCAATTACGGAAGGTGCACAAGGTCTTCCTTAACTCCTCAGCTGGATCCACAACTCGATCCAGCAAGGGCCTAGGAATACAGGGAAATCAGTCAAAGAGTCAGAGCAAAACTTAGAAAGATGAAAAGAAAAGAGGAAGGAAGTCTACCAACAAGCTTATATAAGAAATAGGCCACTTCATGGTGAACTCAGGGCAAATCCACCTTATCTCAGATAGCTTTCCTCCTCTCCACACCCCCCCATCATCATGAAGATTATCTCCTGGAATATAAGAGGCCTCAATGGACGTAGCAAGCAAAAAATGCTACGATATCTGATCTTTGCGGAAAAACCAGACATATTACTATTACAGGAAACAAAGTGCACAACTGAAGATATTGACAGGCTACTCCCCTACTGTTGGAAGCAAGGGGAATCAATTTCTACCGTGGCCACAGGCACAGCTGGAGGACTAGCTATCCTTTGGAACACCAACTCATTATTGATGGAGAACTTTATCACTACCAAGTGGTACATCACTGCAGACTATATGCTTATTGGCTCTAACAAGCCTGGACACCTGACCAATGTCTACGACCCGACCAACCCAAGGGATAAGAAAGCCTTTCTTAGGAACTTGGAGTACCTATCCACCTTAACTGGGCATAACAGATGGATTGTCGGCGGAGATTACAATCTCATACGCAGTCTGGAGGGGAAAAAAGGGGGAATAAGATGCCTGGATCAAGACACCAGTGACTTCAATAGCCTCATTGACAACCTCAACCTCATCGAACTTGAAGCCATCAATGACATCCATACCTGGACAAATAGAAGAAACAGATCACATCAAATAGCCTGCAAACTAGATCGATTCCTCATCTCTGACTCCCTTATGCTAGAAGGAATAGCTCTGGAAGCAAGCATTTTGAATTTCTCTGGTTCGGATCACTGGCCCATTCAGCTATGGTTGGACGTGCCAGCCACTCTAGGGAAAAAACCCTTCAAGTTTGAACATTTTTGGCTCAACCACCCAGATTTCCACGCAAAGATCCAGGATTGGTGGAGGGAAGGAGAGGTCCCCCGCGACTCCAAGATGTACAGATTTCAGCAAAAGATAAAGAACCTCAAGCAAATACTCAAACTCTGGAATAAGCAAATCTTTGGTAATATCTTCGATTCCCAAAAGCAGTTGTCAGAACAAATGGGTGTGATTCAAAATTAGATCTGGCTACAAGGGATAATGGACGAGCTTAAAACCCAGGAAGCAAAAGTAAATCAACAATTGGAGGCCAGAAAAGGACAGGAAGAGATTCTATGGAAACAAAAATCACGCATCCAGTGGCTCAAGGAGGGGGACCAAAACACCAAATTCTTTCACAAAACCATCATTCACCACCGTCATACTAATAGAAATACACACTTAACCTCCACCAATGGTGAGCCCATTTATTCCCATGAAGACCTGGAGATGACACTGATAGACTATTACAAATATCGCCTCACAGAACCACTCCTGGATAGATCTGAGGCCTAGCTAAGGTCACGGAGCATGTGCCCTCCCTTGTCACTCCAGATAAAAAATCAGCTCTGCTCCGGCCTATTACAATTGAGGAGGTGGATCAAGCGCTTCAGGACACCCCCAAGTGCAAGGCACCTAGCCCCGATGGCTTCACCATCGATTTTTTCCACCATTGTTGGTCGATGATCAGGGTAGAGGTGTGGGAAATCATTGAAGATTCCCGATCCACAGGACAAGTCCTTTAGGCTCTCAATGCAACTTTCCTTACCCTCATCCCCAAAGAGGGGCAAGCTTACCATCCTAAGCAGTTCAGACCCATAGCCCTCTGCAACGTCATCTACAAACTTCTAACGAAAGTGATTGCACGAAGACTCAAGCCCATTCTACCAACGATTATCTCTCCGGAGCAATCGGGCTATGTTGACGACAGACAAATCTTGGACAGCGTCATCCTAGCTCATGAAGTGATCCACTCTTTGCAGAAGACCAGAACGCTAGGTATGCTCCTTAAACTAGACCTTTCTAAAGCCTTCGATAAGATAAGCTAGGACTATATGCGATAAATGCTCCTTGCCTTTGGCTTCGATAGGCTCTGGGTGACTTGGATTTTGAATCTAACCTCCACGGTTTTTTTTTCCATCCTTATCAATGGAGTTCCTTCTCGCCCCTTTTCCCCTTCCAGAGGAATTAGACAAGGAGACCCTCTTTCCCCGTTCCTCTTCATCATTATGGCCGAGGGTCTTAGCCGCTCTATTCACGTAGTCGTTGCAAATAAATTGCTAACAGGTCTACCTTTGCATGGTATCTCCCCCCCTATCTCACATAGCCAATTTGTGGACGACACGCTTTTGATGGGTACCCCTACAGCACGCGAATCCAACTCCCTCCTTTCGATCCTCCAAACCTTATTTGAAGCCTCGGGAATGGATTGTAACAAAGATAATTCCCAAATCTTCTTCTTCAATATGCCCCCTCCGATTCAACGCCATGTCTCTGATATCTTGGGTTTCAACCGAAGCTCCCTTCCGTCCAAATACCTTGGCATCCCCCTGATTGATAATGCCCTCAGGAACTCCTCTTGGGAACAACTCCTTTCCTCTTTTACCAAAACTCTATCTCCCTGGACCTTCAAAGTTGTAAACCTTCCTAGTCATCTCATTCTCCCTCAAGCGGTTCTTCAAGCCCTTCCCATCTACACCTTTTCAGTGCTTGCTACACCAAAGTTTGTCCTCACAACCATAAAAAGCTTACAGAGGAACTTCCTCTAGAAAGGCCTCAAAACAGAGAAGAAAATAGCGCTGATCAGTTGGAACAAACTATGCCAACCCAAAGCACAAGGAGGCCTTGGATTATGGGACCCCTCCATCATGAATAAAGTCCTCAGCGCCAAGATCTGGTGGCGTTGGCTAAAAAATACCAAGGATCTCTGGGCAAGGATCTGGAGAAGGAAATATGCACCATATGTGGCAGAAAAGAACTTAATACAATGGAATGGGTACAACCCAAGATCCTTAATCTAGGCAACGACTAAGCAGAATAGACATCTAGTAACCCGACATGCTTTTTGGGAAATTCGAAATGGGAAAACAACCCTCTTCTGGAAAGATTCCTGGCAGCAATGGCCAATTTTGGACCATGAGGATTGGGCTGAGCATATCAGCACCCAAGCTACACATGCGGCCCTGACAAAAGTCCATGATTACTAGCAAGACAATCCCCTAGAAGACACCTGGCGACACTGGTACCTAAACAAGGAACGCCTGAACCTGGAAGCGCACGTGGATCTGAGACCCTGGCAGGATGAAATGTTCAAAAGGAAAATCCCCAAGCTCATAGGAGAGGATATCCTCCAATGGGGATATTCACCACGGGGAACCTTCATCATACGAGAGGCCTATCACATCAAAACTCAATCAAACCCTCCACCCACAGGGAAAGTGTGGAGCGAAATCTAGGACCTTAAACATTGGCCTAAAATCACCCTCTTCCTCTGGCCCGTCACCCATTCGAGCATTCTCACCTGGGATAACCTCTCAAAAAGAGGTTTTGTTGGACCGTCTATCTGCATGCTCCGTGGAGAAGCAGCTGAAACCATGAATCACCTCCTCAACTCCTACCCCTATAGTGCTCAAATATGGGATCAAAGTGCGCTTATTATGCATACCTCGGATTGTAAAAGAGACAACATTATTGATACAATTATGGATTGGAGGGACCAAGTGTTCCAATCTCCCCTCCTAAATCGTATATGGAAACTACTTCTAGGCTTCATTCTTTGGAAGGTATGGAAGGAAAGAAATAGAAGGCTTTTCAGGAATGTTTCCCTCCCGTGGCACCACTGTTGGAACCAATGTCGCCTCAATATTCTGGAAACTCTCAACCTTCAGCTTTGGTCTGAAAAATATTTGATCAGCAACCACTCAGAACTTTTGATCCTTCAGTACTGGAAGCCATCCCCAATTATTCACCCACTTTCCCCCACTTCTTCTCCTCCCCCTCCCAGCATCCCCTCCTCTTGGTCCACCCCCCCAGACGACTTCATCAAGCTCAACTTTGACGGAGCCTCTAAAGGCAACACAGGAGCAGTGGGTTACGGAGTAGTTTTCCGCAACCGCCTTGGACACATCATTCTCATTAACGCAAGCTCCCTTGGTCACACCATGAACAATGCAGCGGAACTTTGGGGGCTCATTAGAGGACTGCAATTAGCCATCGAGCATAACTTCACCAAGGTGATTGTAGAAGAAGATTCTCAAATCATCATCAATCTCTTCAGCAGAATTTTAAATGGAATGGACCCAAAAATAATATCACCCAGTTGGAGACTCTCACATGGGCTAAAGACTATTGTGGATCTTCTGCAACCCAATCAGGCCTTTATACCTGTTCATATTAGGAGAAAGGCGAATCAAGTTGCGGATGAACTGGCTAATCTGGGGACCAACTGGGACGGACCGGATCTCCTTTGCAAAACATCCCTCAACCCTTATCACCCTATTCTCCAGCAATGCATCCGTAAGGATATGGAAGTGGACAAACCCCCGGATGGGGTGTTAGTGCGAGACAAATGGCACGAAGAGGGAGAGCGGGCAGGCCACCAAGGTAGGGAGCCATGTGTTGGGCTCATGCCAATTACCATCGCCTCGACCTTGCATTAATTAGATTTCACGTCGCTGCAACACC
>JZKD02S1505957.1:95595-114527 GCA_000966675.3 Picea glauca
TTCTACAGCTTGATTTCAAAATGAGGTATATTCATGTATTTGACAAATTCTTTTGTTGAGTTAATAAAAGAGCCTACCCATTTGAGAGAAGGACCCGGAGACATAGTCCACCAGGGACGAACTCCATTATCAATATTTTTTGTTCATATCTGATGATTATGTCTCTTCATTTATAAGTTTTCCCTTCTTTAATGGTTCACTTTAGTTTATGCTCATTTAATACAATTCTTTATAAGTCACGATGAAAATATCCTGGATCATGTTGGTATCAGAGAAATCATCTTTGAATTGAATTGTTGAGTGTGAATGCTTACTAGGGCCAAGCATAAGCAGGGTGAAGGAACTCTAAAGAATTTCAATCCCGAAGTTGGTCATGTATCCAGAAGGAAGAAAATTGTAGAAGAGGACAAGCGTGATGAAAAAGAGAAAAACTTTCACATGTTCTTTTATCGCATGTCAGAAATGGTCAAGCGAATGTATGGAGATTACGAGAAGAGGATGAAGAAGAAAGGGAAGAAAAAGGAAAAACATGCAAATGATGATGCTTCGATAAACCAAGGGGATGGAGGAGATTCTCCCGAGCCTCCATCTTCACCTTTGATTTATAGTTCTTATCCCTCTGAGCATTCTCATGATTCTCATAATTCTAGCCATAAAGTCTCTTTTAAGAAACCATTATTTAAGCTTGATGTAAAATTTTCTTTACCTATGTTTAATGGAGATGTTGATCCTGAAAAGCTAGATAATTGGACCCGACAGGTTGAAGTGTATTTATGTGTCCAACATATTGATGAAGAGGAAGTTAAAGTGCAATTGGCTTCTCTTCGGTTGGAAGGCACTGGTCTCGTATAGTGGGAGAGAAATCTTAAGAACGAAAGTAAGTGTGGTAAGCTTCTTTCCTCATGGTCGAAATTTAAATCAGCGATCATGAAGCAATTATATCCATTAGGGTATTTACATAAAGAAATGATGGAATGGAAAACCATAAGGCAAAGTAAAGGACAAATTGTACAAAGTTTCATAGAAGAATTTAGGAAGAAAGATCTTGCATTAATGAACATTCATTTAGATTATTATGAGACTTTAATGAAGTATATTGGCACACTTCACAGTTATATTCGACATACTTTGCTCTTGTTTAACCCCACTAGTCTTGACGAAGTTTGTGAGCAAGCCACTCACCTAAAGAACAGGGGGAAACATGTTCAAGAAGATCCCACAAAGAAACCTTCCAATTTCCCACATAAGACTTTTAGGAAGTTTAAAAGGAAGGACAAGAAGACCTCTACAGTGACAAGAAAAGGAGTAAAACCATCTTGCACTCATTACAAGAAGAGTGGGCATGATGAAGAACATAGTTGGAAACTACATCCAAAAAAAAAAACCAAAAAAAATTGGTGGAAAGGGGAAGACAAGGACCGTTTCTACGGTACAACAAGATCTTGGTTCTGATTCAGGAGATGAAGGAAAAATCACAATGGTTGGAGTACAAGGTAAAGACTCTCTTCATGCTAGTTCTAGTTCCAATGATGAATCTCATGTTGATGAATGAAAGAGGAATGAGTTATTTCACATAAGAGTTGTATCTAAACATACTAAGATAGATACATTATTTGATATGGGTTCCCAAGTAAACTTAATATCCGAATCACTTGTCAAGAAAATGGGTCTTGAAACGAAACCACATTTAAAACCTTATCCTCTTAGTTGGGGATGTGACAAAGCAAAACTTAATGTCACCAAACAATGTAGGATAATATTTTATATTTCTTCAAAACTGATTGATGAAATTGATTTGGATGTTGTACCACTTGATATATGTGGCATAGTGTTGGGAAGTCCTTATCTTTATGATAGAAAAACAATTTTCTTTCGACATGAGAACAAATACCACCTTACTAAGGGAGGAGTGGAATATATTGTTAGAGCTCATAGCATGAGGGTAAATACAACACTTGTTAGTGCAAGACAAATGAAAAGACTCATAAACACTAATAAAAGATATGTACTCATGGTCATCAGAGAGAAATATGTTGGGACATCCGACGCTTTCCAAGGGTGTGATCCATCTCATAAAAATGAATTAATTGATATTGTTTATAAGTATGATGATATTTTTCAGGAACCAGATGGATTAACTCCTAAGAGGGAAATCCAACATGAGCTACATCTTCAGCAGGATTCTCCTTTGCCTAATGTGCGCATGTACAAGATGTCAGTTGTGGAGATGACAGAGATCAAGAAGCAGGTACAGGGATTATTGGATCAATGGGTCATTAGGCCCAATTCATCTCCTTGTGGTTCTCTGATCATGATAGTTCCAAAGGAATATGGCACATGGCAAATGTGTGTTGATTACCGGACCTTAAATAAAATCACGGTGAAAAATCGATACCCTCTTCCTCGCATAGATGATTTACTTGATCAATTGAAGAATGTTGTCTATTTCACTAAGTTGGATTTGCGTAGTGGATATCATCAAATCAGAGTCCCAAAACAAGATACATGGAAATCTTCCTTTAAAACCAAACAAGGATTTTTTGAGTGGTTGGTTATGTCGTTTGGGCTTTGTAATGCTCTGAGAAATTTCATGCGTGTGATGAATGATGTATTCAGGCCTTTCATAGATGACTTTTGATTGTATATTTAGACGGAATTATTTTTTTTAGTGGGAGATGAGATGAGCATGTGAGGCATGTAAAGAAAGTATTGGATACTTTGCAAAGGGAAAATTTGTATGTAAAAATTGTCTAAATGTGAATTTGGAAAGACTGCACTTGTATACTTAGGTCATATTGTAGGAGGAGGACAATTGAAAATTGACCCTTCCAAAATTGATGTAATTGTAAATTGGCCTAAGCCAAAAAGTGTAGTTGAAGTTCGAAGATTCTTAGGTGCAATCCAGTATTGGAGTAGATTCATTCCCAACTTCTCCTTCATAGAAGCTCCTCTGCATGCCTTAACCAGTGTGAACAACCTTTTTCAATGGGAAGGAAAGAAACAAAAAGCTTTCGACACTTTGAAGGGAAAGATCATTACCACACCAGTATTAGCACTGTTGAATCTTCAACAACCTTTTGAGATCGAGATAGATTTCATCGGATACGCCATGGGTGCAGTATTAATGCAATATCATAAGCCTATATGTTACCACTTTGAAAATTTTAACCAAGTTGTTGTTAACTATCCTACATATGATAAAGAGTTGTATGCATTATTCTGGAGTGTAAAGAAATGGAAGCACTACTTGTTAGGGAAGGGAAACATTATACATACAGATCAACAACCCTTACAATGTCTTCAAGCACAAAACAAATTGCAATAATCTTGAAACTACAGGTGGATGGGTTTTCTACAACATTTTCACTTGGTAATCAAGTACAAAAATGGTACAAGTAACAAGGTAGTTGATATGTTTTCTAGACCTCCTATTGATGCTTCTATTATTTTGAAGAATGCTTCTTTATCTCATGATATCTATATAGAACAATATGTCATCGATGAAGATTTTAAAGAAGTATATATGAAGCTAACCCTTGGTGCACAGCTAGAGAACTATTGTCTGCAGGGAAATTTCCTTTACCATCCTGGAAAGTTATGTACTCCTACAAGTGAATGAGTCCATGTAATACGAGAATCTCATACTTCTCTTGTGTCTAGGCATTTTGGGGTAGGAAAAACTATGGCTCATTTACAGAGGTTTTGTTACTGGCCTCAAATGAAAGCAATTGTAACTAAATATGTAAAGGGGTGTGTGATGTGTTCTACTTATAAGCCCACTAATAGAAAACTAGGCCTATACTCACCACTTCCTATTCCATCTCATCCATGAGAAAGTATATCCATGGATTTTGTAGGGGTTTTACTGATACGAAAAGATCTTTTAACGATAATGGTTGAGTTATTTTGCATGAAATTAAATTATAAATGAAAGAGGAATAATTATAAATGAAACATGGCAGCCATTAAACATATACAGATCTGTAAATAAGCATGAATAAACAACAAACCATAACAAGAGAAGTTGATAATGGAGTTTGACAATCTCGCCTACGTCTCTGAGACTTTGTCTCAATGGGGGAGGCTTCTTTATTCATTATTAAATGCTCTAAAAGTACATCAAAAGTACATAAACTAGATCTCTGACTGGCTCATCTATGTTCTTCTCTGCCTTAGAAACCCAATACAACATACGACACTAAAAAATGTTGAGTGTAGCTCCCAAAATAAGCCTCCAAAGTTTTGCTAGTTCATTGGCTTCTATGCATAATGTTCTGCATATTTAAGCATTAACCTAGCCCCTGGTCGAATGGTAAATCTTTTGGTTAAAAAGAAGGAGGTCGAGTGTTCAAATCTCAACCACCCTCGACTCTTGGCATAAAATACTCTATGAATATTTTTTAATATGGTTAAAAATAACCCTTATCCAAAGTTTGACCCACTTTTTCACATGATTCAAATCTCTCACTTTATGGGATTTGACCCACTTGGCATAACATAACCAAATAATTACAACCAGAACACTTTTAATATTTCATTTCCTTGGGAATTGAAATATGGTTAAAATATTCTTTGGGATTCGACCCACTTGGCATGACATGGCCATATAATAACAACTAGAACACTTTTTATCATTCATTTCCTTGGGAATTGAAATATGGTTAAAATATTCCTTGGGATTCGATGCTTTTAATAAGGGATAAAATATATGGTTTGGCATAAAGTAGGGGATTCATGCCCTTTTTAATGGGTTACCACTAACCATATAATATCCACTTTATAATAATAGGCTAAGGAGTGATTAGGTTACGCGCTCCTGCACTCCTGGACCTCCCTCAGGCCACTGGCCCTGTGGCCCTCCCACCCTCCTCCTCCCTCCACCGATGTTGCATCAAGCTCCATAGGCTCCAATGGAGGATCCCTCTCCCTCTTCTCAGAACAATGGTGCCCCTCCTAGTGTTGCTGCGGCGACGGCCCCTTCAATCTCGGCTCCCCATCACAGTTGTGCTCCCCTGGAGCTTCGTCTGCATCGTTCTTAGGTCTCCCACCGGTTAAGGGCCCCTCCTTCAAAAAGGTAGCTTCACGAAAACCCTTCGATCTGCATGCAACGACCCATGAGGGTGCCTCTCGTCAGGGTCGGTCGTCCGAGCTGCATGCAGCAGTTCCTGAAGCTCCGACAGTCTCAATACAAATGCCTCAGGAAGCCCTAAATCATGCTCGACATTACGACAATCACACTTTGGTCTGCAGGTTTAATGGATTCTGGCCCAATCTTCCGGATCTTCTCTCCTGGATCTCTTCCGACTGGTACCCACTTTTAAATGGAGAAGTCACTACATGCCCCTGTGCAAAGGGGTTCTTTGTGGTAGTTTTCGAATCTAAAAGCGATAGAGACAAGGTGTTTAACTCCGGACTGTGGTTCTGGGGCAGAGCAGGTCTATCCATGCAACTATGGACCCCTGCTTTTGACCCTTCCACAGACTGTATCTCTTCAACTCCTATCTGGGTGAGACTTCCATATTTTCCCCTGCACTTCTAGGGGGATGTGTCTCTTCAATCCATTGGCAATGGCCTCGGCAAGTTCCTCTGTGGAAGCTTAGATTCCAGGCCAATATTCTCCACCTTCATGTGAATCTGTGTAGAAATGGACTTCACCAAAGGCTTCCTAGCTGAAATAATTCTTCAGGGCAAGGACTACTCAAGGAACCAAAAACTTGATTATGAGAATCTCAGTTTCAGGTGTAGGAACTGCTTTGCAACGGGGCATATAGCCCGAAACTGTGACAATCTACTCGAGAAAAAAAGGGCGCCCAAGAGCCAAAGACCCACCTGGTGGACGGGAGCTTAATCGGAGTTGCACGCTGAAAGCAAGGCCCATGGAAAGGAAAAAGAAGCAGAAGTCGAAGCCGAAATCAAAGACCTCGATAAAGGGGAAGCTCATATAGAAGCCAGTCCCAAGTCGTCAATCCAGCCAGACCCCCAGAACTCAAGCTGGGCTGATCTAGCTAACAAGGAAGATCCTCTAGGCCCGACAGAAAATCACTCTCAGGACCAAAGCATGGAATGGCGGACGGTGTCGAAAAAGAAAAAAAACTTCCAAGCTAGAAATGATGTAATAACGCGAAGCCGCTCTGGATCGCTAAAATAGTTTTGGCTCCCAAACTTTGTCCTATGTTAAGATCTTTAGGCATTTGGTTTCATGTTTACAAGAAACTAGTTTCGATGTATCGAACCCAGTGGCATGCCCACTGTTTTTAATATAAAAATCTCCTAACCGTTTCTGTCAAAAAAAAAAATATATCCACTTTATAATATATTCGTGGCTTATTTCATGGCATTAATTTCTTAGAATAAAGTTGTTTTGATTTTTTTTAAATCCATATAATATGGTTTAAAAACCATTTAATATAATCTGGCAATGTGGCATGACACTTTGAGTTAGTACCTTTTTATGCCACAAAATATTAAATTGTTAATAAATATAACATTGTCACATCACATTAATACAATCACTTGCCCAATCACTATCCACCGACATATGTACTCTAATACTGCCACGTCATCCTTTGACCAGTTTGACTTTTTTTTTTACCTATTTATGTAAAACTTCTGAATGCGATAACTTTTGCATATGATGTCAGATTTACAATCCATTTGGGTCGCCGGAAAACTTGCAACGAGAACTAAACGATCATGTCATTTTCTTGAGAATTCAAAAACTTTGATTTTTGAGCCTTTCTGGATCCATTTCGGATCATTCCTCCCCACTAAGACCTTTTGGTCCTCCAAAAGGATACTAACCAGTCATCAACTGCGAAATAGGACATCCCACTTGTTCTATGTCTTTAAACTCTATCCTGTGCACCTGTCTCACCAAGATCAACTATAAAACAACCATGATAACTGACATCATATTGTTAGCCACTTGTAATCTGTCACATCTTACTAAAGCCACTATCATCCATGTTGACAACATTACTAATGATAACATCAAAAATATGACTGCAAATGAGATAACATGTTTGTAATACTTGCATGACATTATCTTATCTTGAAGCAAAGTGTGATTGGTCTTCCATTCTACAATCATCTCATGTTCTTGCTCAAGATCAATTACTTGATTTGAAACAATTATAGGTGTGTTTCTTGTATGAGTTGCCTTTATTAATTGTTCCATTGTTTGAAGAGATTGATTTTCTTTTAAATGATGAGCATGTACCACATATTCTTTGTCGGCTTTGATTAAGTGATATTGATTCTTTTCGATGTAGAATATTTCTTTACGATCATACAAGGACGGCCTAAGACCATTCCACATTCATTGAGTGGCACCACATCACATGTTACATCATCCACAAACTTAGATGAAATTGCAAACTTTAATGTGCATTTCTTTGTTATGTGCAATTGATGATTGTTGCCTATCCATTTAAGTGTTTAAGGCTTATGATGCATCTGAGTGTTTAATCCCAATTATTTAACCAATTCTTCTGAAATCAAGTTAGATTGAGATCCAATATCTATCAATGTGTCGACCTTATCATGCCTCATTATGACCCTTATGTGAAACAATTTACTTCTAGAATCAATCCCATCACCAATTTTACATGTCAAACCAACCAATGAGACTTTAGATTCATCACCTCAATCCGATCTCAATTCTGTTGGTTGTGTTGCTCCTGCAACTATTTGCCTCTCTTTCCTTTCTTTGAACCACTTTTGTCTCTTCTCGGGATGCAATTTCCAACAACGGTCCTCATCATGCCCTTCTTTCTTGCAATAGTTGCAAGAGGGATTATCTTCCTTTCTTGCCACTGGATTTGTCTTCGTTCCATTCCACTTCCTTTTGTCCTCTTTCCTTGAATACGATTCCCCTAATAAACCCACCCTTGTTTTCCCTGCCTCAATGTATGTTTCTTTAACATAAACCTCATCAAGATTAGTAGGTCCAAACATGAATACAGTGTTACGAATATGTGCAGGTAAACCTCCTATATACTTCATAAGAGTTTATTGGGTATGCAAAGGAATATCTAACATCAATTCCATTTTATGAAATCCATCTATGTATTCTTGAATTGTTTGTCATTTTCTTAGTTTAAGAGCTTGTCATTCAATTAAAGCTCTCTCCTTGTAACCCAAAGGATAGAATTTCTTTCTAAGTGCAGAAATAAAAATTTTCCATGATGGAAATACATTACCCACTTGTTGTGTTACATTTTGCAACTTGCTTTGCCACCATATGAGTGTTGTAGTTGCAAGTCTAAGCGATGACAACTTGATCTGAGTTGCCTCATCCTTGATTTGTTGCACACTGCAATAAACCTCCATCTGCCTGACCCAATTATGAAGCCTCTCTACATTGACTTCACCATCATACATAGGTAATTCAAATTTCACATCAAGTTTTAGTAGAGGAATTTCATTCTTATGTTTATGGACATGTTTTCTTGCAGTGGATTTAGAACTTGAACTTGAAGAAGAAGAGTTTGATGGAGAAGAAGGAGGTGAAGGAGGAATTTGAGGAGAATCCCCTCCTTCTTCATTTTTTACCTTTGAATATTCACCTAGATTTAGTCTCTTCTGTTCCAAGTAATCCTCATACAAAACCTTTATAATCTCCGACATGGCAGAGAAATTTTTTCGAAACTCTTTCTCATCCTAAGAAAGTCCCTCTTCCAATGACATCTTCTCTCTTTGATAAGTTCTCTTTCTCGATCCAATCAATGGATTCTCTTCAAATAGCTTGTCTTTACCACGATTCAAATTTTCCTTGGTAATCATGCAAACTCAAAAACCAACCATAAACTAGCTCTGATACCACGTGATCTGAAAAGATCTTTTAACGACAATGGTTGAGTTATTTTGCATGAAATTAAATTACCATTTAGGAATTAAATGAAAGAGGAAGAATTATAAATGAAATATGGAATCCATTAAACATATACATATCTGGAAATAAGCATGAATAAACAACAAACCATAACAATAGAAGTTGATAACAGAGTTCGGCAATCTCGCCTACGTCTATGGGCCTTTGTCTCAGTGGGGGAGGCTTCTTTATTAATTCTTAAATGCTATAAAATTACATCAAAAGTACATAAAATATATCTCTAACTGGATCATCTATATTTTTCTCTACCTTAGAAACCCAATACAACAGACGACAATAAAAAATATTAAGTGTAGCTCCCAGAATAAGCCTCCAAAGTTTTGTTAGTTCGATAGCTTCTCTACATAAAAGTTTATGTTCTACATATTCAAGCATAAATATAGCCCCTGGTCAAATGGTAAAGAATGGTAAATCTTTAGGTTAAAAATAAATAGGTTGAGTTTTCAAATCTCAACCACCCTCGACTCTTGGCATAAAATCATACCATAAAATATGGTATGAATCTTTTTTAATATGCATAAAAATAACCCTTATCCAAAGTTCAACCCACTTTTTCACATGATTCGAATCCCTTATCCGTTCAACCCACTTTTTCACATGATTTGAATCCATCACTTTATTGTATTTTCCCACTTGGCATAACATAACCATATAATTACAACCATAACACATTTTATAATTCATTTCCTTGGGAATTGAAATATGGTTAAAATATTCCTTGGGATTCGATGCTTTTAATAAGGGATAAAACATATGGCTTGGCATAAAGTAGGGGATTCATGCCCTTTTTAATGGGTTACCACTTACCATATAATCTCCACTTTATAATATATTCATGCCTTATTTCATGGCATTAATTTCTTAGAATAAAGTTGTTTTGATTTTTTTGAAATCCATATAATATGGTTTAAAAACTATTTAATATAATGTGGCAATGTGGCATGACACTTTGAGTTAGTACCTTTTTATGCCACAAAATATTAAATTGTTAATAAATATAACATTTCCACATCACATTAACACAATCACCTGCCCAGTAACCATTCACTGGCACATGTACTCTAATACTACCACGTCATCCTTTGATCAGTTTGACTTCTTTTTTTTTACATGTTTATGCAAAACTTTCGAATGCGATAACTTTCGCATACGATGTCAGATTTACAATCATTTTGCGTCGTCGGAAAACTTGTAACAAGCACTGCGCGATCATGTAATTTTCTTGAGAATTCAAAAACTTTGATTTTTGAGCCTTTCTAGATCCATTTTGAATCATTTACCCATGACCAAAGGGGGTCATGATTATTTGTATGTTGTAGTGGATAGGTTCAACAAGATGTGTATCTTGATGCCTTGTAAAAAGTAGATCACTACTGAGCAGACTGCTAATCTCTTATTTCAACATGTTTGGGTTCACTTTGGATTACCCACATCTATCGTCTCGGATCGACATATTCGATTCCTTGGGGACTTTTGGACTAGCTTGTGGAGAATGATGGACACCAAATTGAAGAGGAGCACTTCCATCCACATAATGACAGACAAACAGAGGTGGTAAACCGAACAATGGTACTTTTTCTTCGAGGCTACTGCAACAAGTGTCCCAAGGCATGGAATGAATAGATAACCTATGTACAACATGCGTACAATGGAGCTTTACATTCCTCCACTCAGAGTTCACCTTTTGAGACATGTTTTGGGTACCTACCAAAGGTCGCTTTGAAATTTATGTACGGGAGAGATGTCGATGTAAATGGAGATTGAACAGAGGACAGAGCTCGTAAGTTCATCTAGAGGATTCAGCAGATACACCAGGTAGTCGGGGAACAGTTGGAGAAAATTCAAGCACAGTATAAAGCTCAACACGACAAGTGCAGGGTTGATCATCAGTTCCAGGTTAGAGACCAAGTATGGATTCACATCAATAAGTAGAGATTTAAGGGTGAAGGCAAGAAACTCAAGCCCATTAGTTATGGACCCTTCACTATCTTGGAGAAAAGTGACACCAATGCTTTTCGTCTGGATATTCCACCTTATATGCAGATTTACTCAGTTGTGAATGTTGAGAACTTGAAACTTTTTGAGCCTCCCATGATCATGGATCAAGATGAGGAAGTTTCAATTCCATCAGTTGATGATTTTGCACCTGAGTACTTAGATGAGATACAAGAAGATATCATCCTAAACATGAGGACAAGGAATTCACGCAAGGGTGATGTTGATTATCTTCGAGTAAGATTAAAAGGAACCCATCCAAGCAAGTAAAAGTGGATCGAGAAGGAAAAAGTGAGGGAACTCTTCCCTCACTTACCGGTTGATTGATGAAAGCTTTTGGTGGTCCAAAAAGCTCTCAATGGGAAGGCATGATCCAAAAAGGATCCAGAGAAGGATAAGAGTAACTCAGAACTCACAGAGGCAACTCAGAATGCTCAAAATGGCTTCAGCAGATAAAGAAAGGGGAAAAATTAAAATTTCCCAAAACTCAGTGAAAATGACATGATCACAAAGAGTGCATCGTAATATTTCTAACAGTGCAAATGACTCGTCAAATGGAGTCACATTTTGAAAGATATTCACAGTCAAAGTTGTGGTCAAACAAGGCCAGTTAGCAGGGGACACATCATCGTCCGTACTGTTGACACGACAAGGTGACACCATCATATGGGTTGTTGACATCAACATGACATGTGGAAAAACCATAGTCTTCCACGTGTCACCTACCATTGGACTTTTCAGGGGTCCACGTGGGCCAATAGAAAAGTGCCACGTGGCACCCCCAAGAGATGCCACGTGGCAACATCCAAGGAGCGCCACATGTATCATACATTTTACTGGGAGTGGCATCAACATATAGGTGGACCAATGAGAATATTCCATGTGGCCTAATCAACGGGAAACACATGGCATCCCCGAATTGCCCAAGGACAACCTGTATCCAAAAATTCAAAACTGTATATTGGTGGGACCCTACCAAATCTGGTGGAGGTCCACCATATCTGGTGAGAATCACTGTATCTAGAAGTCGCTAGATAAGTCTGGCGGGAGTTATAACCACAACATTAAAATGGGAGCCCATGGGGTTTGACCCCAGGGCCTCACCATAACTAGCGCCCTAACTTTAGCGCCCATACCAATCCACCTAAACGGTCACATTGGAATATCCGTCCGCCAAAATTATTTTAAAGCCAAGTTTCTCCAGCCACCAGGGGAGAGGCGGGACCGTACATATGCAAGAATGGATTTCAATACAAGTATTGTCATTATTGCAAGTTGCAGCGGGCATGAAAACCGAGACAAATTTTCTCTTGGGCCTGGGAGTGCCAGAGTCGGATTGGAGCGCAGAGACAATCATTTTTGGGTAATTTGACGCCATGAATCCAATGGTGATGTTTTTTTCATGATCTAAGCATTATTTGTGTAGCTTGATTTCATAATGATGTATATTCATGTATTTGCCAAATTCTTTTGCTGAGTTAATAAAAGAGCCTACCCATTTGGGAGAAGGACCCGAAGATGCAGTCCACCAGGGACGAACTCCATTATCAATTTTTTGTGTTCACATCTGATGCTTATGTCTCTTCATTTCTAAGTTTTCCCTTCTTTAATGGTGCACTTTAATTTTTGCTCATTTAATAAAATTCTTTATAAGTCACGATGAAAAGATCCCATATCAATATACGAAAGCCACCCACTTCTATATATGCGCATATATCCGTCCACTTCCATATATGTGCATATACAGAATCCAACCACTTTTGTATATGTGCATATATGGAAGTCGCCTTACATTTACGTGCATATACAAAATCAATCCACTTATGTATATGCACATATATGGAAGCTGACCACTTTCGTATATGCGCATATATGAAAGATGGCTTCGGTATATGCACATTTACAGAAGTGGTTGACTTTCATATATGCGTATATATGGAAGTGGTCGGATTCTATATGTGTGCATATACGAAAGTGGTCATCTTCTATATATGGGCATATACAAAAGTGGTTAGCTTTCGTATATGTGCACATGCGGAAGTGGTTGACTTTCATATATGTGCATTTATGGAAGCCACCTTCCGTACATTCCTTAATGGATGAATTCCATATGCACATTTACGAAAGTCATCTGTATATGTCACTTCCATATATGGGCATATACATAAGATTACCACTTTCATATATGGGTATACATGCACATATACAAAAGTGGTAAACTTTCATATATGCACATATACAGAAGCCAACCACTTCCTTATATGTGCATATATGGAAGGTGGATTATGTATATGCACATATACGGAATCCATCCACTTCAATATATGTGCATATACAGAAGTGGTCAACTTTTGTATATGGGCACATACAGAAGTGGTTGACTTTTGTATATGTGCATATATGGAAGCCACCTTCTGTATATGCCTTAATGGTCGACTTCCATATATGCACATATATGAAATTCATCTGTATATTCCTTAATCACTGACTTCCGTGTATGTGCATATATGAAAGTGGTTGGCTTCCGTATATGCACATATACGAAATCCGATCAAATTCCCTATATGCGCATATATGAAAGTCGGTCGACTTATGTATATGTGCATATATGGAAGCCGACCACTTCTGTATATGTGCATATACGTAAGTGGACGACTTTCATATGTGTGCATATACGAAAGCCAACCACTTCTGGATATGGGCATATACGAAAGCCGACCACTTCCGTATATGCACATATACAAAATTGAGCCACTTCTGTATATGCGCACATACAGAAGTCAGCCACTTTTGTATATGCGTGTATATGGAAGTGTCCAACTTCTGTATATGTGCATTTATGGAAGTGGTCGAATTTTGTACATGTGAATATACAAAAGTGGTCGGATTCCATATAAGGGATTATACGAAAGTTGGTCACTTCTGTATATGTGCATATAAGGAAGTGCTCGATTTTCATATATGTGCATATATGCAAGTGGTCGGTTTTCGTATATGCGCATATACAAAAGTTGATCACTTCCATATATGTGCATATAAGGAAGGTGGCTTTTGTATATGTGCATATACAGAATTCAGGCACTTTTGTATATGTGCATATACAAAAGTGGTCGACTTCTGTATATGCACATACACGGAAGTGGTCGTCTTTTGTATATGCAAATATACGAAAGTTGGTGCATATACGAAATCCACCTTATGTGTATGTGCATATACAAAAGTGATCGACTTACCTATATGTCCATATACAAAGGTCAGACACTTTTTATATGTTCATATACAGAAGTGGTTGACTTATGTATATGTGCATATACAAAAGTGGTCGACCTTCGTATATGCACATATACAAAAGTCTATATGCACATATACAAAAGTCGGTTGAATTCCCTATATGTGCACGTATGAAAGTCGACCACTTATGTAGATGTGTGTATACAGAAGTAGTAGACTTTTGTATATGTGAATATACAGAAGTGGTCGACTTTTGTATATGCACATTGTTAGGCTCCAATCTACTAATGTAAATTAGAGTGCAAATGATTGTCAATCCGGTGTTTGTAAGACTTAGAGGCACATCCAAAATATATGGATTTAGAGATAACTTTTTATTCTTTAATGGGAATAAACCAAAACCTATTCTGGGATGAATATGGAAGAGATGTTAAGCTTCTATTCATAATTCCTATTCGTAGATCTCATAACAGTAATCAACAATTGTTTTCCTAAAGAGTATCAACAGTAAGCATTCAAGAGATGTTCGAACTAGTTCTAAGACTTATCAAAATGCTAGAAGGACAAAACTCTTATTCAAGAGATGCATTCATTGTCTTATTTCATTCATTAGAAACTATTATCAATTTAAATCAAAAGTACTGAAAGGGTAAATAACTCAAAAAGCATTCATGACTATCTTAATGCTTGAAGGCAAACCACAAATTGAATTCTTATTCAATAAATCATTCACAATATGAGTAAGGTTTTGAAACATTAAGCATATTACTTATCTATGGAATTCATCTAACTAAAGAAAAATATGAATAAAACTCATCTACAACAATATTTAATCTAAAACATGTATCAAAGATTACTTGAAAAGAACATAAAGAAAGAGTGTACTAGTTTGGAAAAGGGGGCCCTCCAATGCTTCACTTGTACACTTGAGTTGTCTCAGCTAAGAAAGAGCTCCAGCAACATTCACATCATCATATCATAGGCATTATCAGGAACAAAACGTAGAACTGATCTCAAGATTTCAAATTCCAAAGTTTCTTCATTCACATTCAAGGTTGTCATACTAGTATATGCTTTAGAGTATTTATACAAGAGTTTTAAAACTAAAAATGCTAAAAAATCTCCTAAATATCATGATCAGATCCATAATATATTCTAGGAAGGTCAAATGCCTCCTTCAGATCCATAATATATGGCCAAATCCCACGAAAATCCAAAACTATCCATGATTTAAGGCTAAAACATGGTATTTTCTACTGAAGTGGCCTTGTTTGACCAGCATTGATCAGACATCTGGAAGGCTCAAATATAGAATATGATAGCTCATTATCCATCCTTGTACATCAGAGATCACGACCCAAGTCTTAGATTTCTCCCAGGTGTCCTACAAGTACACGAACCTAGGAGCAATTACAAGATTTAGTCAAATCCTGTAATTTCTGATAAATTTTCAATTTTAATGCCAAAATTTAGAAAGCTCAATTCTTAAGCTAAAGAATGATAAATATACCTTGCATAAGCTATTTTATGGAAAATATGGAATGAAATGAAGGAAAAATGGATGGATATAGAGGCAAAAGTGTAGTTTATAGAGTAAAAAGGAAGCATAAAAATGTACTCAACATCTCCCCCAAGAGGAAGTCTTTGCATGTCCTCATGCACAAAAATGTCCCTAAACCTTTGACACTAATATTTTTCCACCTCTGTTGCCTGCAATAATGTTTCCACATTCACCTGAGCTGTATGAAGTGCTTTCATTCTTTGATATTTCTCTTTATATGCCTTTTTTTCTGTTGAAACCACTTATAGGCTTGTTTGGAGATTAACTTGTTCTGTTTTTGAAGCTTCTTGTTCTTCTTCTTCAAATTTTGATTCTCCTCCTGTGTTTTATGGCTTTGATTCCTTAGCATTTCATTCTTTATTTTTATGTATCTTTCTAGGACTTCAATTTCCTTGATTTTTCTCTTCATTTTCCTTATTTTCTTATTTTTCCTATCAAGTTCAGATGTGGACCCACCAGCCACCTCTTCCATTTGAGGTTCTTCTTTCATGTCTTTAATTAATTGTTCCACATATTTTATCATTTGTTCATATGTGGAAGTTTCATGTTCTTCAAAACCATCATTTCCCAATGATTGTGCCTCTAGAGTCTGAATATCTGCATACTGTGCTTGTTGTGCTTCATCATCATTTTCTTGTATTTGGCCAATTTGAATTTGTTGGCGTTTTCTTGATTTTCTTTCATATGTGGTAAAAATCTTGTCTTTTTCCTCAAATTATTTCTCCTTTATCACCATGCTTCTTGTTCTTCTCCTCCCCATAGGCGGTTTTGAGCTTGTTTCCTTGGGGTTCTGTACTTCTTCCTCATCATCAGTCACAACTAAAATTTGTTCCTCTTCTTCTTCCTCCTTTATTGTTTCAAAACCATTTTCAATGATAAACTGTTGCCAAGTCAAAATTTTCTTCTGTAGTTCATATATAATGATCATTTTAATAAAACCACAGTGATATAAACTCTATTATGTGTTCCTTCCTTGTTTTTGGACAGCCTTGGCCATCTTAGAAAGGCTTTGCAATAGAAAATAAGGCATGTTGATTTCACAGTCACCTTTTAAGTGTTGTAGCAGTTTAATGTGATATAGGTAGATGATTCTAAATCTTCCCTCACAAGTTATAAATTTTTGTATAAGATATGTTAATTCATCCCAATGATGAATCAACCAACTCCTTGGAATTCCCTTCTTCCAATTTACTGCTGCTACCCTTGACCTGGAAATAAAAGGTGCCCATGATTTATCTTTGAAATGCTTGGTTTTGAAATATATTTCTCCTATTTGAAGAAGTCCATTGACATGTGCAATGCTATCTTCGGAGATCCTAATGGTAAGGTTTCCAACAATATCCCTTTCCCCATCAAATGAGTGAGCAAATTCTGAAGCAACTTCTTCACAAGATCCATAAAATTTCTCAAAGAAACCTATCCACTGTTTTTGCTCCAAAATTTGTATACAATCCCTGTGAATTTCTTATGTAACAAGCTTCCCTGGTTCACATCTAGACACCATACTTCCAAGTTTTAAGAGCAAGACCTAAAATATTTCCATTGTTTATAGAAAGGAGGTCTAAAAGTTTCAACCCTGCAGTTCTTTTGACCAAAATTTCTTAAACTTGCAGACTATGTTTGGATTTAATTATGTGCATGGTCTTCAATAAGATTTTATGTTCAATAAGCAAAGGAAATCTCATATTTTTCAAAATTCTAAATTTGTTCTCTGTTCTTCAATCATAAAAAAAATTATGCAAGGGCATACCTAGTAATTTTGAAAAAATTCTCAGGCTTCTTGTTGAGTTCCAACTCAATTTTCCTTCTTACAGACGGCCTCTACTAAAAATGAATTGTCTTGTATTCAAAATGTACCACAGGACATTGAATTTTACACTTGGCTATTCAATTATTTGAGTTCGAGCTTACCTTCAATGGCCGACTCCTATTTGAATACGTCCTCTCTTTTTTTCTCACCACGTATCTCCTTCAACCTCCGTGTTTTATTCCACAGAATGAGAGTGTTGTATGTTGGCAGTGAAATTGTCAACATACAATTCGTTTTTTTATCAGAGAATTTCGGGATAGGAAGGTGTAGGAGGGAACAATTTGCTAGAGCGTAGGGATTTGGGATGGCGCTGGCGTGGTGAAACAGAGCGTGCAATTTGAAATGGAGGTAAGTGTACACAGGAGTACGTCGGTGGTTCGATTCTGGGGAGCGTGCAAGTGAGACACAGTAATATGAAAATTGTTTGAGTTGAAATCACTTTTATGAAGGGAGAAAAAAAATGTTGGAGGAGACTTAAACAAGGGTTTTTATCATTTTAAAAATGGGTTGTACAGCGATCATAGCTGAAGGTGTTGCTATATTTGTACCTTTGTACTTCCCTCCTCGTTGCAATCATCATAAGAAATGGTGTTTTTCTTTTAGAAAATGTGTTCACTTGACTTATAACTCCCTAATTCGTTTCCAACCTCTTCATCAAGCATGAACCCTTCTTCTTATGACCCCTTTTTATATGTATAAGCAAACAACCTTTAATCTATGCAACAAAAATTCAGTCTGTGTATGCAACTTATGTCTTCAGAAACAAAGCTTTTGACAGCTCAAAACAAACAATGTGTTTTTATTTGAAACCTGATCCTTCCTTATAACTCCTTTGGAAACCAAAATTGGTTCCTTTGAGTACCATTTTTAATGCTTTTGAGGATATATGAAAATGGAGTGATGAAAAGATGATGTAGGGGAAAGGAAAGATAGGATATTTATCATTGCTTAGCTTAGGAAGAATTTCTCAAATTTAAAGCATTAAAAAGGAAAATATATACTAACTTGTTTTCTCATTGTGTTTTGCCTGACTGAAGCTGGATGGAATGTTGTTGTAAGTCCTCAATTTCCTCTTGTATTTATTTTTCTTAGTATCTCAGGTCCCTCTGTTGATAGGAATTGATATTCTTCTCAGGTCTCTTGCTGATTGGAATTGATATTTTTCTCAGGTCCCTCTGCTGAATGGAATGGATACTTCTCCCAGGTCCCTCTGCTGAATGGAATGGATACTTTCTCAAGTCCCTCTGCTGAATGAAATTGATATTTTTTGAATGCATGTTGTCATCTGTAGAAGGCTTGAAAGGTTTTCAAAATATATACCTTATCCCCCTCAGCCTTATTTATTGACTTGTCCTCAAGTCTCAGACATAAGTATTTGTAAAACTTTTGAAGTTGAAAAATGAAACTAGAAGTTAATAATGAAGATTATTATTTTTTTTTTT
>JZKD02S1505957.1:131565-154334 GCA_000966675.3 Picea glauca
CTTGTACACTTGAGTTGTCTCAGCTAAGAAAGAGCTCCAACAGCATTCACATCATCATATCATAGGCATTATCAGGAACAAAACGTAGAACTGATCTCAAGATTGCAAATTGCAAATTCCAAAGTTTCTTCATTCACATTCAAGGTTGTCATACTAGTCTATGCTTTAGAATATTTATACAAGAGTTTTAAAACTAAAAATGCTAATAAATCTCATAAATATCATGATCAGATCCATAATATATTATAGGAAGGTTGAATTCCTCCTTCAGATCCATAATATATGACCAAATCCCACGAAAATCCAAAATTGTCCATGATTTAAGGCTAAAAAAGGGTATTTTTTGTTGAAGTGGCCCTGTTTGACCAGCATTGACCAGACATCTGGAAGGCTCAGATATCGAAGATTATAGCTCATTATCCATCCTTGTACACCAGGGATCATGACCCAAGTCTTAGATTTCGCCGAGGTGTCCTGCAAGTACACGAACCTAGGAGCAATTACGGGATTTAGTCAAATCCTGTAATTTCTGATAAATTTTCAATTTTAATGCCAAAATTTAGAAAACTCAATTCTTAAGCTAAAGAATGATAAATATACCTTACATAAGATATTTTATGGAAAATATGGAATGAAATGAAGGCAAAATGGATGGATATAGAGGCAAAAGTGTAGTTTATAGAGTAAAAAGGAAGCATAAAAATGTACTCAACACACATATACAAAAGCCAACTACTTTTGTATATGCGGATATACGAAAGTGGTCGACTTTCGTATATGTGAATATACGAAAGTGGTCGGATTTTGTATATTTGCATATATAGAAGTAGTCAGATTCTGTATATGTTCATATATGAATGGTCGTTTATGTATATGTGCATATACATAATTGGTAAGTTTTTGTATATGCACATATACAGAAGTGGTCGACTTCTGTATATCTGCATATATGGAAGTTGGCACATATACAAAAGCTGGCCAATTTTGTATATGTGCATATATCTAATCTGACCACTTATGTATATGCACATATACAAAATTCGACCACTTCCATAAATGTGCATATATGGAAGCCACATTTTCTATATGCACATATACGGAAGTGGTTGACTTTTGTATATGCGTGCTTCTGTAAATATGCATGTATGGAAAGAATCTTTCGTAAATGTGTGATTCCATATATGTGCATATATGGAAGTCGACTTTCTTAAATGAACGCTTCTCATGGTTGCATGGACGTCTATCCTCTCTTGGTTTCAATTAAATAAACCATACATTCCAAGATTTTTTGTAACCTTATTACAACTAGCCATTCCAAAGTACAAAAAGCATATACCATTTAATTTTCAATGGAAAGCAATTCCTAATTGTTATAATAATATTATATTTTAACTATACTTTGCATCTTTTTTTATAATATAGCAAGATTTCGACATGAACAAAAATTTCTCATCGTGACATTTATAAGGAAGATTAACATAGAATTGAATGTATACAAGTGGGTATGTGTTTAACCTATTTGGAGGAGCAAGCAATTGGATGAGCAGAAGATAGGTCGTAGTGGCACTCTCAGCTACAGAGGTTGAATACATGGCAACCACTCATGCAAGAAAGGAAGTAGTATGGTTGTAGAGATTGTGTTCAGGTATTGGGTTGGTACAAAAAGTAGTAAGGTTATATTGTGACAGTCAAAGTGTGATATTCATAAAAAGGAACCCAAATTATCATTCAAAGACAAAGAATATTGATGTTCAATATCACTTTGTGAGAAACATGGTTGAAGACAAGAAAGTATTGCTCGATAAGGTTGACACTTTGAATAATGTTATAGATTCATTGACAAAGTTGGTGAGATCTAAGAAGTTCTCCTAATGTAGAGAAACGTTGGGCCTTTTTGGAAGTTTCCCTAGATTGTGTCATGTCAATGACACAAAGAGCACTATTGTGTCTGGCGATCCCTCCCAAGTAGTTCTATTTATGTCATTTTCATTGGATGCTTTCCTAGGGGGGTCCCAAGGGGCTAGGATTTGCACCACTAGTTACGTGGAGTGTTCAACTCCGGGCGCTAGCTGGGAGTTGACGTGGTTTATGCTATCTTAGTGTTTTTCACTATTTTTAGTGGTTTTCTAAATTAATCCTAGATTAAGTGATTGGGGTTTTGGTAGTTGTGGAATACCTAAAATTTTGTATATATTGTATTGTGAATGGTGAAATTAATAAAATGAAGAGTTGAGAGGTGTGACACCAAGGAAGGATTTTTTTTTCTTAGTTAATGGTTTCCAACGTAAATATTTGTGTATTGTGTATGATCCATTGATTATTTTTTGTTTTTCTTAGAATCTATATGCATCTCTTTACTTCATAGGTTTAAACTTACAGGATCCACTTGAATACTAGCAGCTAAGACAAAAACCCACAATTATATATATATATATATATATATATATATATATTTGTTTAACTTGAACTTTATTGCCACATAAGATCTTCAACATTTGGTGGATATGTTGTATATGATGCTTCCAACCTTGGATAGAGATCAAAATTTCATTAAAGTATATATAGCAAAGAATCCAAGATGAGAGTGGAAAAAACCATTGATTAGTCTCATAAAAAAATTATACAGGGATCGTGATCCCAAAGGGCATAACCAACCACTCATTATGATTGAATTTCACTTTGAATGTTATTTTCCAACATCACATTCCCTCATGTACACTTGATAGTAGCCTGATGTTAAGTCTAGTTTGGTAAATTAGCAATCTCTAGAGCACTAATATAGCAAATCTTCAATGCAAGGAAAACGATATATGTTGTTGACATTGACCTTAATAGGACCTTGATATTCCATGACCAAGTTCTAGTCCAAGAGGAGTCCATTTTTTGCATTAAAAATGCTAGTGAGCCACATGGAGAGGAGTTGGGTTGAATCTTTCCTATAGTCAGAAGGACCTAATTTGTTTTTTCATTCTATGTGATTTTAGTAGGGGAAATACAATTGGAGGGTGAGTTGGTAAGGGAAACCCTCGGTATTATCTTGATTTTATGTTGAATGTGTTGTGTGGGGGAGAAAACATGCGGGTCTTTTGAAGCATCTTGATAATCCTTAAGTAGGGGGTTAAGGGACATTGGCATATGAGTCATTTGATCTAGTTTGGCTTCACAAATAATGTAAATATGAAGGAATTTAGTGAGAGCGATTTACTAGAAAACATTTTCATCAGAGAGAGTTTCCTCTATAGAAGTGGTAGCTAAATGAAAACAATAAGGAAAACCTTCCTTAGTGAGGGTGTATGAATTGGCATTGGTATCATATTGGAAAAAAAAGCATGGTGTTAGGGTGTGCCTAGAATTAACTTTACACATTCAAGTGGAGTGACATGGTAGACAAATATATTGTGGGAAAGTGGACCTATAGAACATGTGACAAATTTTTTTTCTAATACCAACAATTTGTTAGCACCATCAATGACTCAACCTAGAAGATATGGATGTGGGTGAGGAGTGGAAAGGGAGGCCATTGTCTTCACTAAATCATATGAGACTAAATTATTTTGACTCCCATTGTCTAGGATCAATTTAACCCACATGATCCTTCACTTTAAAATTGTGAGTGAAGAGGAACCCTTGTTAGACAAGAGTGTAATGGTGCACCATAAGCACATAGTGAGGATCGAGTTTTGTAGGGTTGTCCAGATTGTTTGGTGTTTGAAGAGGAGTTGTATGGGGATCAACGAAAAAGGTCTTAACAATGTGTGAATGATGTAGGGAACAACAATTCTCAATGTTGTGAGAAGTGGTCCTATGAAAAATATAGTACTCGTCAGATGTGGGTAGAGAAGTAGAAGGGATAGAGGCCATTGTGGGTGATGGGATTGGATAGAAGGGAAAGAACATTGTGGAATACCAGATTGGATGGAAAAGAGAGTGGGGACTAAATGGATGTTTTTCAACTTTCCACTCTAATGCAAGAGCATTCTAAAAATCTATAGAGATAGACACACTAGATATTGGAGCCACTTCATTACATAATTTGGGAAATAAACTATTGATTCCAGATCAGAAATAGAGAGCTATACCTGGAATTTGCAAAAGACCTCAATGTATTGGTGCACTTTATAGCTAGAACACTTCTATAAATGAAGCTAATGTCCCCATAAACTTTGACTATTTCTCGTAGGATAAAAATACACACACAAAGTTATGCACAAGTCATCGAAACTAGAAATTGCATTGGAAGTGTAGACAGAAACTTTATCATTGATTTCTACACATAGAGATTCCTATTCCACCCATTGATGTTGTACCATTTCACACCATTGAGCTTCCAATCCTTGGAGGTAACATGCTACTAAGGAAAACTTATCATGCTAGGAGCCCCTTCTTGTATTTAAAATGAGTAGAATTCTCTAATCCATGTATTTACTTCCTCTCCATCAAATGCACTAGAAAACTAATGTAGCATTCATTTAGGGTACCAATTCATTCTAGAAGATGATGCAAATGAAGGTTTGTGAACAGTTAAATCAACTATCTTATTTTCCAATCCTGAAATGGCTTGAATTTACTATTGCAATACTTGTGTATGGTGCTAGAATATTTGTTATGTTGTGCAAGATCTAAGTTTGCATGTCCCTAGATGAAAGATCCTCACTATAACTTGATTTAGGAGGTGTCATGTGGAATTAAAAAAAAAAAATTGTTGGTGCACACTTCTTTAAGAGAACTAGTCTCTTAGAATCATGGTTATTGATGTCAAATATAAAGGGGGTGTTGTGCCCTCTGCTTAAATATATATGGTGTTATTCCCTCTACTTGCCTCGAGTATGGAACCCTGAATGCAAGCTCTCATATAAATTGATATCAAATAAAAAAACAAAATGTAAATTAAAAACAAACTGCTCTTCTTTATTTCCACAAAACCTAAACTTCTACATACCAAATAACCTTATTCATATAGGTTCCTTCTATACAAAAGGGAACAATTTACTTGAACCATATATTTCCTTCAGTCTATTATAATATCTTATCCAACCACCTTAATGATTATTTCACTAATTTGTAATAAGACATTAACTATTTGAATTATTATGCTCGCTTTATCTTCCCTTATATTTTTTACCAATAACATTTTTACATTGATATAAAATTGATTGAGACAAACCAATGCAACAGAAACTCAGTTCATTATTCTCATCCTTGATATAAAATTGATTGAGACAAACCACTGAAACAGAAACTCGGTTCATTATTCTCATCATAAAAGTCACAATAGTCAAAAGTGCGCTCAGTTCATTATTCTCCACATAAAATTTCACAATTTAACCTACATCAACCTTATTAACAATTGTAGGGAAATTTGACGTTCTCCTCAACACCAATCATAACACACTGAAAAGAGAAATTCAATTCATTGTTCTCATAATAAAAATTCACAATCTACTCTATAGTTCCAATCATCCAACCTAATAAGAACAATGTACGCAGAGGAATTTGTTTTTCTCCTAAACAATATTGATCATAACCCACACTGAAAAAAGAAACTCATCTCATTATTATCATAACAAAAGTTACAATTTGGCCTGTAGTGCGCAACATCAACCCTAATAATAACAATGTAGGTGTAGGAATTTACCTTTCTAAACAATGATCCATTCTAAACAATGATCCTATAGCACACACTCAAAGCATATTACTATATGTTCTAAACACAGATCCTATAACACACACTCAAAGCATGTTACCATTTGCGTCACCATTCAAGTTCAATTTTTCAGGCTTACTAACTGTACAAACTTTTTATTATACTATGATACTCAACATAAATTTAGGATTTTTATTCTATCAATTAGTTGATCTCTTGTTAGGACAAGTTCAAACATAATCATCCGAGAAGATCCAATTGTTGGTGAAATTGCAATTTTACGTTATTCAAATTGCAGTTTTGAATGAATAGATGGATCCAACACACTGAAAAATCCCTAATTCATTAGGATTGTGCAATCTAAGCAACTGATATCTGCAATTCCATCAATTCTTTTAAATTTCTGGCTAATTTTGGGGAAGAACATAGAAAAAATAAAATGTTAAAATATCTAAGAAACTTAGGATTTTTATTCTATTAGTTAGTTGATCTCCTGTTAGGAGAAGTCTAAATATTATCAGGTAGATCCAATGATTAATGAAATTGCAAATTTCCATTATTCAAATTGCAATTTTCCATTATTCAAATTGCAATTTTGAATGAATGAAGACTTGGAATTGATACCAGTTTAATGCTTTATTGTTGGTATTATTGATCGGACTTGTGATTGAGGGGGGGATTGTTAGCCTATGGATTGCCTTTACCAATCACTAAGTCTAAATTGTCACCTATATTTGTATTATTCATTTAGGATATTAGTAATATATCCTCGAGTGATGACTAATGAGTTAATTAAGATTGCCTAGCCTAGTCATCATGCCTGATTTTAGGATCTAGAGAAAATCTCTCTATGAGGTGGCATCACCCATTGTACTATAAATATGTAACATTGGAGCGAATAATTTAGTGTTGGCTAGTAAACCTTTTCTGCCATGTTGTTCTTCTTGTCTATATTTTATCAATAAATGGATCCAGCCTACTAAAAAACCTCTAATTCACCAGGGTTGTGCAATTTAAGCAACTGATATTTGCAATTCCATCAATTATTTTAAATTTATGACTGATTTTTTTTAGAAAAATATGAGAAAACTCATCCTAGAAAGTAAAAAAATCTATGTGTAGACTAAACTATAATATAATAATTATTTATTTATTTTTATTTATGGATTCGAAATCTTCTCCATAGAGGATAAAATACATAAAATTATTATATTAAAATTGATTCTTACAATGCTTTGAATTGCTCTATCAATCTTCACATGTGTAAGCTCTATGTTTTGGCCTTTTCCAGGAATATTTTTTATTTTAATTTTCCTGAATTGATAAGAAATTATTAGATATTCATATTTGAGTGGCTAAGTCTATATACTCCAAGTGCCCCAGGAATTTTTCAGCACACTAAATTCATTTGTGCATTTAGAAATGCAATTTAAATAACATAGAACCAAAACGTGGAACTTTTAGACAACACCTCTATTTATAACATTTTTTATTTATTTATATAATTATAACTTTTAGACAACACCTCTATTTAGAACTTTTAGACAACACCTCTAACTGATAGCCAATACCTTGCAAAATATCTATGAAAATAATATGCAGAGAATGCTCCCATTCATCCAACGGGTAAACACAATTGGAGATTTGTTTGAGAGGGTAGTCAAATTTTAAATGGGGAATGGGCGGGGAATTTTTTTCTTCCCATTTGAATATTCAAAATGAATTGGGTTTTGGAGCCCGCTCGTCCATCCACCAACTTGCAGTTGGAGTTAATGAAGATGATGGGAAGGTCCATGGACGAGGGTGACGGGGTTGTTGGTCGGTCATGCAGTCAGTGGATTTGGGTGTCGACAAACAAAAGAGATGGCAGAGGGCGTTGTGAGGGAAAACCTGATGTATGGATGCATGCCATGTCATGATGAGGTCCTTGTAAATCATTGGACCATGCAACAACCCACCAATGATTGGGTTGTTGCATGGTGGATAGTCTCTGACGTCTTCACTGCAATGCATGAAAGGTGGTAAAATATAATATTGAAGTTATTATTTGTTTCAAGGCTAGTGAAAGTACTACCTTTTCCATTATTTTGTTTTCTTTTTAAATATTAATTATTTTCACCATTTTCTTCATTTAATATTATAGAATTCCAAGAACACGAAGTGGCAGTATTTCTTTTAAATATTTGTTAATAAATAAATGTTGCAAAATAATATGCAATTTTGAAGTAATTGGTACAAAAGTATGTTGAAACATAATTAAGAAGAGAATGTTATTTCAAGTGAATGATTTTTTGCAATATTTGTTTTGGAAATAATGTTTATTGACCTATTTTACATGTAGAGTTATTTGTGGTTCTTGACATAAGTTTTTAGAGAGATTGTGTTTGGTAGAGAGAGAACTCAATCCTACATGTATCTCATGAAAGCAGGGTTATAGTGAATTATGAATCTCATTAATGTGGTAATTGGAATATAGTTACAAGAAGAAAAATAGTGTCTATTCCATAACACCAATAAATAATGAATTTCATTTATGTGGTAATTGAAACATAGTTACAAGAACAAAATAACCTATAGTCTAGAGAAAATTTTCACGATTTCCAATAGCTAAAACTTCTAACCAAAACCTCATCAATCTCAAAATTGAATATAAAAACTTCATTAATTCCTCCTTTCACTAATCTATGAGGTTCTTCTTCATTAAGATAGAGTTTAAATTGTTTCATTCAAGATTTATATGATAGTTCTTTGCTTAGTGGAAGATCATTCTCCTGTATTGATCAATGGTATGTTTGCAATGCGCATATATTCTTTTTGAAAATTGATAGAATTTGGACACGCATATGATGTGGAAGTGTTAAAGATTGTGAAGTATTGACTAAAAATAACATTTAACAATTATTTTAAAAGGGATAAAACACTATAACATTATTTTCAAGATAAGGATACTCACTATTATTGATTTCTTTTTTTCACTTTCAAATGAAAAGCACTGTATATTTTAGTTTATCAACATATAATGGTTACATTGATAATAACCTTTCAAAATGAACTATGACTTTGTCCCTCAAATTTGATTTCTAAGCTCTACCATAGCATGCAAGAGGTACATAGATCAATACTCTCTCTCCATTTCGTACAAGATTCAACAATCACATGTTTTGATCTACAAGAAGTTACATTCTCTTGCTTCAAAAATAAACTTGATTTATATTGCAAAATTATGGTAATGAAGATAAGCTAAAATTTCACATTTTTACTTGAATAATTTCAAAAGGCATATTTTAACTTGAAGAATTTCAAAATGCATAATTTTCATGGTTACAATTCAATGCTTAAGAAATAAACTTGAATTGCATAATTATGGCATCAATGATAAGAGTTTACATTTTCGGTGTGATAATTTCAAAAGGGAAAAATAATTTCTAATTAAATGAAAAAGTGACAAATGATGTCTTGTGACACTTCGTATATCAATTACTCATGTTATATCTGCATATGTTTTGATCATTAACTAGACTTGGAATGAGCGTTTGGAGCATATTAAGTAGATCATGCAGACCCGTGCATATTTAGGTTATATGCTAATCTTGAGAAATGTATCTGGGTTTCATTGTTAATGATGTATGTGATCAATTTTTCCTTTCAAAAGATTAGTTTTTGTAGAAGTAATTTTACTTAAAAAAATATTTGCAAAAATGTGGAAAAATATATCCATGTATGTAGTTATTATTTTATACAAATTCAACATTAAGAATAAGAAGTAAATAGTATACACATCATTGTTAATCTAAATTACAAATATCTGAGTTATTTTTGATGGATTTGTTCACAAGTTTGATGATTTTTTTATACATCTTTAGCGATGTGTTTGTTATTGTTAATAGTTTCTCAAAGTTGGTCATTGTTATGTAGTTTTACAAAATATATATCATGCATGCTATAACCAAGATGTTATGATGCATGTGTAGCTTCATTTTGGATTTCCTACATTAATATTCTTTAAGATGATTTAGAGTTTCTCAATGCATTTTCTAAGTCACTTTAGATGATGTTGAATATAAGCCTTAACACATCCAAAAAAGTTATTCATTGGAAAAATGACCAATTTAGAGAGGCGTTGTCTAACTATTCTACGTTTTTCCCTTTTCATCGGAATTCAATGACATAAATCTGCACGAAATCACATGTTTTTGTTGTTTAAATTGCATTTCTAAATGTAGAAATGGATTCAGAAAATACCCTAGGAAAATACAACAATTTCGGGTCGGATTTCGAGCAAATACCCTTGGAAACTATCCCCAAAAAAGAACCACAAAGTAGAACGTTTAGACAACGACATTTAGATAGGTTGTTAATAGGGACACACTACACCTTTTCTACATGCACAACCCGACAAATATCTATGCACATGGTATGAAAACTTAGCAATTAATATACAAGTATCGAGGGTTGGTTCAATTTATCTTAGATAAAGACATGGAGCCTCTTATTATTGGTAGGTCTTGGGTTTAATTATTTCGATTCTCTTGGAATTAAACCCCATAATTAACACTAATAATTTACCATGTTTACCTTTCATAGATCATGAAAAAGTACTTAGAAAATTTTCCATGAAATCTACATTAAAAAAAACTTAACATAAATATAATATATTTAAACATATTTATACAAGTCAAAGGTCATTGCAATTTAACCTCAAATTCTAACCTATAGTTTCCATCAATGTAACATATCGCATGTGAATGATATAAGAAGATTTGTATTACAACACAAAAGAAAATCAACAAAGCTTCCCAATTTTTAGAAAGTGCAAAATATATGATAGCAAGTTCAAGTTCTTCTCATGCATACCATAGATAAGTATAAGAAGCAATTGTTTGAGTATTTTGTTACTATCAAGAATTGTATTGTACCTTTGTGTGTTAGGTTTAGTGAGTTATTTGTGGTTTTGGGTTACATTTTTCTTTATACTTATTTTGATAATGTTATACATTGTGCATAAAAATATGTAACTACCTTATGAGTCATTTATTTGTAACATATTATTTATAAAAAAAGGTCAAATATATAAACAATAAGTTCCTTCAACTTTATGGAGTTGTTAGAATTGGGCAATACTTCTTGTAAGCCATGTGGTTTATTATGGAGAATATTAAGTAATATCGATTTTCTTACTTTAAACAAGTCTTATAGTAGAGTAGTGGTTATGCTTTTGTTGATAATGAATTTGGAAATTCTATAGAAAGAATTTTGTTAACGTTGATTTAGACCTTTATACATAGATCAATAAAAAAATAACCTTTGTTAGATTTAACTTTACAAGTGGTTTAATCATAACTTAAGACCATAGTTACCAAACTTGGTTGAATCGGGCCAAATAATATGGAAGTTCGGTAGTACAATTCATGAGGTGTACTATTTGATAATTTGATGCGTCGATTTGTGTTGTTATATTTACCATGGGTGCATGCCTCTTACTTTCATGCTAGATTGACAATTTGAAAAACTACCATGATTTCCTCCATGAGATCGCTCTCTTGGCCTTTCATTGACCTAGAGTAGGAAGAGAGGGCCAAAATGTAGATAGATAGTCACATTGCACGATTTTTTGTTGTTTTTGTCATTGTTGAAGTTAGTATCACAACAATAGTGACTAATGGATCCATGGTGATTCTAGACATATTCATGAGGATATACCAAATAAGATGTAAGTGAAATCACATAACCATGCTATTCGACCTCAAAATGTATTCACAACAATAGTGACTAATGGATCCATGGTGATTCTAGATGTATCCATGAAGAGATAATGAATAAAATGTAAGTGGAATCGCATAGCCATGTTATTTGACCTCAGAATGTATTCATGAGGAGAATAACGATAACGATGGAAGAGAATTGCAAGGATGCTTCTTGGATCTGGAATCCACATCGGCATTGTTATTTTGGCAAATTATATTCGTGAATTTTGGTAAAGTATATTGGAGAATTTTAACGATTTTTTTTCAAATTGAAATTTGTCAGTCAAATTACTTTTATCATACCAAAATTGAATTCAAACTTGGTAATTATTCTTAATACTGCATACTTTAGTAGTAGGTTTAATCCATAGAGTTTTATAGATCCAACTACCTATGTAATAGTTGCTACATGTTTTTCATGTTTAGAAATCAAATGCTTGACTGTATATGAATGGCATAATGTGTTTTGTTTTACGTTACATTATTAATTTATTAATTTAGTAATGTGGGGAGAAGAGAGAAAGGAGTAGAAATTATGCATTTTTTCATTCCAATTTCAGAACTATCTAGACGATCAAACACTAAATAGTTTCTGATAAACAATTACTTACCTAATCAAATGAAAGTTCACTTCCTCATTTTCCATCTCCATAATTAATTATCCTATGGATTTCATGATTTGGTTGCTATTTGAGGTTGATGGGAACTAATGGCATCCATGTGACTACATGGAAACTACTCATACATATTGGAGGTGGAGAGAACTTGTGCACCATTCACCAAAAAAGGTGACCACATCGGCATTAGGTTTGGAGGTTCAATTCAAAACCATGTAATCTACCAACAGTTGAAATATTCAACACCCATATTCAAGCTCCTTTCCGAGAACAAATTGGTGGTGATGGGTGAGATGAATCCATTTGGCAGGTGTAGTTTTGATATATTCAAAGTAGAGGGGCCTTGCATGAAGGTAGATTTATGCTATCTTAACTTTGAAAGGGTTGGGACCAATGGGTGGAGGCCTGACTATGATAAAATCTCAACAATAATTAGCAAATATGGTGATGTTGCACATTAAATTTTTTATAATTGAAATATGGCCACGTAAAATAAAAGAAAAAAAAAATACTGAAGGTTTTCTTAGATTATGGAATTAATAAAAGCATCCTTGTCATGTTCAAGTATTTCTATGAATGAAGTGAAACACATTGTAGCTAAAATGGATGTGAAGGTGATTTCCACCTTCTTAATGATCGAAGAGGATGTTTAGGAGAACAAAATAGTGGGGCCCAAGGCCGATCAACTACAAAAAAGGGTGGTTATCTTGGCTCATATGGTTCACCAAATTTTCACTTCTATGTAAAGAGTAATAATCTCATAGAATTGCCCAAAGGGGTTGGATCCAATGGTGGAAAGAAAGGATTTTTTCATTGTTGGGCAAGGTTCAATTCTCGTGAGGGATTTACTTGGAGCCATGGGGACACCTTGAGGTAGTGGTCAAACGTGTGATTGCACCCAAAGATACCATATTAAATGGTATTGTGACCCGTGCACACATAAGTGGATCAAAGCCCACCCCCATGTCCTTCAAATTTTTAGTCCCCGAGGTGTAGGACAGTCGGTGATGGAGTATGTTGTTAAGCCACTCTGTGTTGAAAAGTCATAGGTTCGAAACCTGCGGGGACAAAAAATCCAACCATGTTAAGGGTTGGTGTGGCTCAGGCCGGGTGTGATCCCTGGGTGATTTTGATGGCTTATATGCCCTTGAGTCGCGGTTTCTCAAGCCACAGGTTAATCTCGATGCCAACAGGTCTGGCCACATTAACAAACAAAAAAAAAATAATCTTATAGAATTAAACAAAAACTAGTGAATCATTGTTTTTCATAATTAACATGAATACAATATTGTGTTTCAAAGCAATAGGAATGTGTTTAGTCACAACAGTTTGAAACAAATTTGTTGTTTTTTTGTGAAGGAAATTATTGGGTTTTTTATGCATTTGCATTGTGTAATACCTCGATTTTGAGTCCCCATATTAATAATGCATTTTTTTTATTTGATGAAACGTTGAAGTGCCTGAATAATTAAAAGGGGGTTGAAGTACCTAGGAAATGTAATACTTTGGTCATTATTAATAATAAAATGCATCGATGGTTGAAAGACAGACAAGGACAAGAGTTAGAGGTGGATAAAGGGGCTAAGTCTTTTTATTATATTTTATTTACCCATCTTGGCTTTAATTGAGAGAAGTGGTTACATGAGATTCTTGGGGAAAAGGCCATGTGATTCTTTATGGCATGTAATTATATAAACCTCTCTTGTGGATTTTTTTGGGGATTTTCTTCATTCATTGTTGCTCATTCACAATTCCTTGCTCATTCTTTTGTTTGATGGGAAAATGGAAAATGAATTGTTGGGAAAAGAAGTCATTGTTTTATGGTTGTAATAATTATTGGTGTATTCCAGCCATCAATTGGTGCTTGTATGCCTGAGATGCATTGACATGTGATCAACCTTGTTCACAATTGCAGATCTTGAGAGTCTTAGCATGGAGATTCTTGACAAGATGCACTTGTGCCTTCGAAAGAAGTGGACATATTGAGGGACTAAACGATAGTGAAGGGGGTTCATTGTCTTTGGGTGGTGCAGGCTAGAGAGAATAGAGATGGCGTACCTTGGATTTTTGTTTGTTGAGAAACCTGTGAGAGATTGAGCATTGACTAGTTTGGGAAATTGAGTGTCTGTCTAGAACCTTGATCCATAAAAGGTAGGCCTATATCATGTCCATCTCACCAACACAGATCCTACCGCGGAATAAAAATTTTATTTCTATATTGATCTTCTTCTTATGGTTATAATCCTTGCAATATGACAATCAATCGAGTCGACCAAATAATAAACCAGTCGACCACCCACTAGTCAAGTATGCCTTATGGATGACCAGTCGAATGCTATGATGGTCAGGCCGACTGAATGGAAACTCGATTGAATGCTTTGATGGTCAATTCGACCAAATGAAATCCCAGTCAAGTTCTTTGATGGTCAGGTCGACCAAATGCAAGCCAGGTCGAATTATTTGATGGTCGGGTCGACCAAAGAAAAGCCCGGTCGAATTATTTTATGGTTGGGTCGACCAAAGGAAAGCTCGGTCAAATTATTTGATGGTCGGGTCAACCAAAGGAAATCCCAATCGAATGCTTTAATGGTCGAGTCGACCAAAGGAAATCCCAGGTGAATTATTTGATAGTCGGGTTGGCTAAATGAAACCCTGGTCGAATGCTTTGATGGTTGGATCAGCCAAATGAAACCCCAACCGACTAAATGAGTAAAATTGACCACAAGGTAAACCAAGTCAGAATGAGTCGACCAACAATGGAGATAAATGCCTAAAGGGTGTTTTTTTGTAACCAACAACAATTAAAATTGTTTGGGGGCGAATTGGGTAACTGGAGAAGAAGGAAAATGTCTAGAGGGTATCTAAGCTTGCCCAGGTAAGTATATATTTGCTTAGGAAGTAAATAAAATTACTAGTGGTCCATAAATTCTCCTAGATAAGTTTAAATTTGTCCATGGAACAAAGGAATGCTATGTACAACCAATGGGAAAAACAAAAATGTCCAACAATGATAAACTATGTGAACGGGTGCTACAGGATGAAAATTTACTTCAAAAAAGTATGTACAACACACTAAAACTCATAACAAATATACCCAAGAGAAGAATGCATTAACTCTCAGATATCAACATTTAAATGGGATTTTTATTATGACCGGGAGAAAATTACAAAGGGGTGAGTGATACAAAAACTTTGTTTATTGTTACTCATTGATATTACAAAATTGCAGAGGCCAAATCTCAGAGACCCCTTTTCTTAGAGTGAATAGGGACATTAACTCCTTCGTCCACCCAACTTCAATCGGGCTTCCTTCTTCGAGATCTAATTTTTTCTACTGTCATCCCCCATTTCTCCTTACGTATACTTCTCCCCTTCTCTTCACTACAAATGTCATTATTTTAATGGGATTCCTTTGGAAGGAAACCCATCACAATGGTTCATTTCCACTTTCAACTTTTTCCAAAAAGACAATAAAATAAAAATGGCATGTTTACAAAATTTACAAAAGAGTAAGAAGTTAAGTGTTGATTACAAAGTTTTGGAGAGGATCCAATTTGAATCACACCTCCCCATTTGCAGGATTTTGATCCCCAAAAGATTCAATCCTTCAATCTTCTTCTCCAATCATCAAGAAGACTCCGAAAAAATTCCATTGCCTCTGTTGTAGGATGGAAGATAAGAGCCAAGTAAGGGGTGCCTTTTCCATAACCCTGTTATCCTTCTCATGGATGTGGATGGAATTCACCGCTGCAATAAGTCGTTGGAATATCACTTCTCCTTGTGTTGCAAGTTCCAACAACTCTCCTTTCCCCTTGACCTTGACTTTCCAAGGTTTCTTCTTGGTTGTCTGGTTCTTAGGATGGCGTTATGGGTGAAGCCTCCAATATTTGGCCTCCCAATGTCTGGTCAATATGCAGTACTAACAATAGTTCATGTGTGGGATGCTTGGTCTTCTAGAGTGTCAACAATCGCTATCCTTATGACCAGAGACTAGCCTAGGCAAAATTTACAAAAATTTAGCCATTAAACCAAAGAAAAACCTGTGAGAATGTTATGCATGTGGCGAGCCTAGGCATCCATCTGGAGGGTGTCTGAAAGTGAAGTGTTGACAACACGTTAGGCAGTGACTCTTCTCAAGTTCGCTTGACAAGGAATCATACAAGGCATCTAGATGTTTGTTGAAGAAACTCTGGCGGTGTTACCACTCAGCCAAGTCCCTTCTCATCTCAAAGATTAAAACCAGGTGGTCTTTCATGAGTTTGTGGGTTATGAAGTTGGGTGACTATGGTCCTCTTGAGCCTAGTTTTCCTCCAAAGATGCAACAATGAAGTCAGAGGCAATGACAGAGTATGTGACGGGGTCTTCTTCCATGGAGGCAATGAAATTGTGCCCCGAGTGGTCCTCCAGAGGTAAGGCTTCTTCTTCCTATATGCATATTATTGCAATTGAATGATGAAATGGACTGGTGGTGCATGTGGGGGTTTGGTTCTCTAGGGCAGTTGAAGGAAGGAAAGGCAAGAATTATGCCCAATTGGGTTGAAATTATTCTTCCACCGGACATCTGCCTTGGAGACTCTTAGTGTTGGGAGGACGTAGCTCTTGATGAGCCTGCGCGAACCAATTTTTCCTAGAGAAACCTGGATGGTCCTCGTCTAGAACTGGAACTTAAGAAACAAGTCTCATACCATGGTGAGGCCAAGGCTCCTAAGGTGCCTGCGCAGACCAGTTCTTCCCCAAAGAGCCTGGATGGTCTCTGCCTGGCGTGAGAGATCGAGAGGCAAACCTTGGGCGATTTTTTCGTCCAAACCTGCTATAGTAGGTTGGCCCTCATCGAGGCTTGCCTCGTTGTCATGGCATGGATGCGCAGGGCACCAAGCAAGAAGAAAAACCAGATGAGTAGGCTGAATCTCGAAGTAGAATTAACAAAATGATGTTGGGCTTTGGGCCCAAGTGCCCCATATAACACTTCCTGCACAGTTAAAATACCAGGAGGGAAGAGGCATTGATGGCTTTGGTAGCCATTAGTGCAGGTGTAATGGCCATCTCCAAAATCACACTGAAGTCGAGGAGCCGAGCATGAAATTCCATTAAGGACCGACACACTAAGGCTTGGCTCTTATGCATGAGAACCATCATGACTGAACATGGAGGGAGGGTGGCGGTGAGGGGCTTTAACTTCCCTCGTAATTGCCCCATCCATTGAAGTGTGTGGCCCATGTGTCACGCCATCTAGGGAAAATTATTAAAATTACAATTCACATCTAATTATAAAATTTACTTCACTTAATGATAATAAAATACGAGTAACCAATTTATTGCATAATTCAAACATAAAGGGTAATGTGGTAAGCATACATAAATTGTTGGATACACTGACCACACTTAGAGCTTGGGGAGGGTGTGAATCAATGTGGGGCTCTTTTTCCCAAAACTCCCCCTTCACAAAACTTATTAGTTAGCAATCACCATTTACTCATTACTTATTGTTGTCATTTATAACCAGTTAAATGTGAACATACATCAACAACATATCATCAATAAACCATCACCACAAGGAACACAAATAACACAAGATGTATGTACAATTTTTCTTTTTATTACAGACTACAATCCTTGGGTTTTTAAGCAACAACTGAATAGAGTACAACTCTACAAGAGCACCAACTCTATAATTAAAAACTCAGCTTACACCCTCAGCACCAACTGAGATGAGGCAACAATCCTCAACAGATATCAATTTGTCAATAGGTACGCGACCTGTTAGTAGTGTAGCATGCGTATGTATGTGCCCTACCAGTAGTACAACTCGCATATGTATGCGAACAGTCTGTACTACAAACTACGTATCACTTCTAAGCTCTTAGGGTTTTCTCTTCAAGCTGAACTCGGATCCTATGCAACCTTCAATCACATTCTCTTATGTCTCTCACTGTTCAATCTGACCCATAACCAATCACAACACATCCAAGCTCTCCAACAATTTACTCATTCTTCTCAACCATACAATATGAATGCTACTCAATTATGTATAAGAAAACAACATACTATAGAAATCATATCAGTACTGAATCATAAGAGTGTTGCTCACTCCATCAATAAATCACAACACAATAGACATACCAATAATGCCTTAAGCATTCACCATACAACAAGCAAGAGTATCCATCAAGAAAACAATGTAACCATACCATAATTTCTATGGCAGATTTGAGCCCATAGAATGCAGATCTAGAACCTTCTTCAGTCTTCAAGACCCTATCATCAGGTAAACCACAAGTCTTCATGACTTCATCCACTATACGTGACTTGTTCTCATTCATCCCACGTATATATGCGCCTTGGCTCACTGCAGCCTGCGTATACCTCAAAAACTAGGGTTTCTAAACTTCTGAGACTTTTTTCATCATGATCTCAGACTTGCCAAAACTTTGATGCGTCCATGAGATCCTCCATATCTCCTCTCTCTCATAATAGATCTTCAATACATTCTCAAGAGATATACACAAGAGATACATAAAATATACAAGAGATATATTTCACAAGAGACCCTAGCCTCTTATTTATACTCTCCAAGTAGCTTCCTTAGAAGCATCTTCTAGGTCACTTAACCTATTTTCCTCATTTTTAGGGTTAACCACTTTCCATAATTAGAAATTTCTCCATTTAAATATTCCTTTTTGACTTTGTCACTTTTCTCTACCATTTAAATAATAAATATTTTCTCATAGATCTTGTTTACTAACCAATAAAGTAAATCTTGGTTTTATTCTTCCTTTTCATGGACCATGGAAAGGAGGAACGTGTCAAGTATATGCTTGGAATTATGTTTTCCTTGGTTTGTTTTAGATGTACAATGCAATTTCGGTAGTAACATTTCATTACAACTAGAAAATGCAGTCCAATGTTTGGGGTAGTAAAAGTGATCAGGGAGTGGTATCTCATATTATGGGATGGCACTTTCCACATAGTTCCATTACTATTAACAGATGGATTCATGACTTTCTATTGGCACAAGCCTCTCAAGTGATCCAATCTTATGGTTCTTCATTATTTTCATATGGTATTTTAATTTTAGGCGCTCATTTTTCCATGGGACTTTAGTTGTAATGTTCTTATTCAATGATTGTGGGTAATAGTAAGAACTCATTGAATCTATCATTTGCGCCATACAAAAATTGAAGGTTTCTCTTTCTATCTATCTTAGAGACTAGAGCATTGTACATAGATTTTTTGTAGGAGTAGCCCATTACCTTTTGGGTGGAATAGTCACAACATGGGTGTTCTTCCTGGAAATAATTATTGCAATAAGATAATGGCTAGGAGGATTTGAAAAAGCATTATGGCATCAAGATTTCCAAAGTTCATCCAAGGCTTGGCCCAAGACCCAACTACTCACTGTATTTGGTCTGGTATTGCGACCGCACATGAATTTGAGAGTCATGATGATATTACTAAAGAACACCTTTATAATAAAAAAATTCTTTCCACTTTGGTCAATTTGCAATAATATTTCCATGGATCTCTTGTAATTTGTTCCATGTGGCTTGGCAAGGCAATTTTGAAGCATGGGTATGATATCCCTTACATGAAAGAGCCATTTCTCATGCAATTTGGGATCCTCATTTTGGTCAACCAACTATATAATCCTTTACCGAAGGAGATGTTCCCAGTCCAATCAATATTGCTTATTTTGGTGGTTATCAATGGTGGTATACAATCAACTTACACACTAACGAAGATATTTATGTTTGAGCTATTTTCTTGCTATTCTTTATGTACCATGTTTTCAATAGCAGGTATGTTATATCTATAACCTAAGTGGATACCAATTGGTTCGTGGTTCAAAAAAGTTGATTCTCATCTCCATCATCATTTGTTAGGACTCTTTCGAGTCGGTTCTCTACCTTTGACAATGAATTATGTTAGTATTCATAAATCAACAGGAGGGCACATCAAATGGGATAATTTTTTGAATGTATTACTCCATCCCCAAGGTTTAGGACTACTTTTCACATGTTAGTAGAATCTTTATGTTGAAAATGTGAATTCCAGTAGTCATTTATTTGGTACCTACCGAGGGGCGGGAACTACTATCTAAGTCTTCACTGAGGATTCCATCCACAAACTCAAATTTTATGGTAGATTGATATCATCATTTAGTTATTACATTTATTTTTTCAATTGTCGATCATATATATAGAACCAAATTTGGGATTGGTCATATTATAAAAGATATTTTGGAGACACATGTTCCTCTAAAAATCCTATTAAAACATGTACATAAGAGTTTTTATAACAAAATTTTCTTATTTTCAATAGACCTTGCGTTAATTTCTTTAAGGGTTATCACTTCCTTGGTACCTCAACACATGTATTATTTACCTACTTATGTATTCATAACACAAAAGTTCACAACCAGGATGCTTTATATACTCATCATCAATACATTGCCAAACATTATATTATTTGAAAACAAGAATTTAATTTAGTCGGTGATGAGTCCCTACCATTGCTCCAACGTATTTGCTCAATTGTATCGACATTATTTGATTAAATTAAAATTTGAAAATGATATTTATGCTCCTGAAATAACCTATTGTTGTTATTTGATTAACATTCAAAAGTTACTTATTTGTGGATCCAAAAAACCAACAACCCAACCACACAAATTTGAATTTACTTTCTTTCTTAAGCTCCACATATTCAATGAACCTGCCAAACCTGGATACGATATTATTTGTGCTTCCAAAAAACCAACAACCCAACCACACAAATTTGAATTTACTTTCTTTCTTAAGCTCCACATATTCAATGAACCTGCCAAACCTGGATACGATATGTGAGGTTGTATGATTGGATAGATGATTAATTAAATTAAATTAGTGAAAGTTGCATGGAAACATATATTCACAATTATGTAGGAATTTAGATTGGGTAAATGGAAAACATTGAATGAGGACACATAGTGGCGGGTTTGTAAAGTAATACCAAAATTTGGTTATCTTTGAAAAAGGAAATTATTGATTATCCACCAATAATTAAAAAAATATATATATTTAAAATATAAGAGATAGGAATTTGCATCATATCGTCTTCCTTTCAGTGTATTTGGTACTTCCTTTCAGTGTATTTGGATCATAATTATTCCTTGACGGATTTGGTATGAAATTTTTCATCTTCCCTGATGACTTCCACGTTTCAATACGACACGTAATTCTACAACAACGTTTTTATAAAACAATAGTGACTCAGTTTAAGAGATGTGAAATGTGTATTTATGTCCCCATGAGTTAATTTTATAATTCCCCAAGGAAGAAGAGCACCTGACCAGTTAGAAACAAAGATAAATAGAAATAGAGTTCCAATAAAGGGAACCCAGGGACCATATTCTTCCTCCCCAATTTGAGTTCTGGTCAAGTCCCGAAAAAAATCGAGAATATATTCGACAAAATTTTGACCACTGGTAGGAATGGTTTGTGTATCTCGAACAACTATGGTAGATGAACCTAATAAGAAAACAATTACAACCCAAGAAGTTATAAGTACCTGTGCATGAACTTGAAACCCCCCAATTTGCCAATAAAAATGTTGACCCACCTCCACGTTGGATATCTCGTAGATATGATTCAGTGTACTAATAGGAGATCATATGATATCCATATCCATATTACCTCCTTGTAAAAATTCACTTAAAGAAGAAAATAAATGATTTTTGTCGAATGAGGGATTCCTCAATTATTTCACTCTCATCAGAATGTTTTATGTCATGAGATAATAAAATGGCTATTCCATTAAGAATATTTAAAAATTTGGAGTAGCCAACCGAACCAATAAATGAAATTCGCTCTTACAAGATCTTGGATGGAATAGCAGCCAACTCAGTAAATCTTCAGGTCCCTTTTTTCTATTTTCTTATTATTACTAATTTACTATCTATTAGCCCTTCATATAGCTATAATGACCTGTAATTCTACAACAACGTTTTTATAAAACGATAGTGACTCAATTTAAGAGATGTGAAATGTGTATTGATGAAAATCCCTTTGGTACATGATCTGTATGTATATGGAAGGTGGCATCGAATGGGTTGCAGTTTCCACAAGTGTCGAATTCTTCCTAACATTATTAATCAAATTTTTTAAAACATTTAGGTACCGTTCATTATAGCTTTGCACATAAGTCCTGTTGTATAATTTATACTTGTAATTAGCATAACTCAATGAGAACTCAGTGGTACTAGTACATCACCCAGTAAATCCTTGGAAGCTCCTATTTTATGGTACAAGATAAATATCATTTATAATTATCTTGAACATGAGATGTATAAAATAATAAAATAAAATAAAATTATTTTTATAATAATAATTTTATAAAATAATAAAATATAATTAAATAAGATTATACATTTTATACTTTTTACTTGTCAAACGAATTGGTTTGGGTTGGTTTCTTTCACAAACTATTGCAATAAAGGAAAAGCACGACGAATATTTTGGCCACACAAACAATAATTGCTTTGTATGCTTTCGATAAATTGTCAGAGGGCTTCAATATTTGGTGTTTTGGTCCTCAAGTTGCTCAATGATCAAAGGCCATTGTGACGGCAACCGCACTCTCAGCAGTCGGTCACCCCACCAGGACCCTCTCAATCTACGGCCCGAAGAGTCGAAGCTCTTCCAACTCCTCCTCGGGAGTTTTTATCACCCACAGTCGTCTCGGGAACCTTCCCTTTTCGAACTCGGGAAGTTGGGTTTCGCGGACTCG
>JZKD02S1505958.1:0-10643 GCA_000966675.3 Picea glauca
TCCATGGGATTCTCGATTTCCCGATGGGACCAAATGCCGATGGCTCTCGATGATTGCCACCTATCCCAGAGTTGGACGACTCTGATTGTATCGGGGTTTTCTCTACGGATTCCCCCACCTCTTTCTCACAGAGTTTCTGATTTGCCGACTCCCGATGCTCCAATGGAGTCCTCGCTTTCAGGACCTTTTTTTCGATGGCACTGATCTCCTCCATGCGTCCCTTCTCTAGTGGACGGTCCCGATTATGTCGAGATTTCGTGACTTTTGATGTCCTGTCTCCCTCGACCACGAGAATGACGATTTCCTGATACGCCAAAGTGTCGATGGCACTCGATCTTTGCCACGTGTCCTCCACCAACAGATGGACCAGATCCTCCCTCGGGATTTCATGGCTGTCGGTGTCCCAATTCTCATGACCTCGAGAATCCCATTTTCCCGATGGCCGATATCCTGATTGCCTGTCGGGACTTCTCTCCCCCTGTTCACGAGGTTAACTCGCATGCAATTCCTGCAGATCCGATGACTATCGGGGATTCTGAGAAAGATCTAATGGCTCAGATCCCTTTCTCCTATGTGCTCCTCCTATGTGCCTCCTGGATGTGAAAATCAACGCTCCAGATCCTTCCTTCCAGATGATCTGGTGGTTGCTTCTCCTGAGTTTCTTATCCTTGAATCCTTGGAGGATTCTTCAACTCTTGCACTCCTTGCAGAGTCTCCTCATGCACATGATAGTGTTGTCCCTCCTGATCTTCTTTGGGCACTTAGACCCCTTGAGGGATTTCATCCTTCTTCTCCCTCAGATGGAGAATAAAACGGATGCCTTCCTGGCTATCCTTCTGCTCAAGCGACCTCTGGCTAAGTTTTTGGGTATTTAGTAACCCTGTGAGAATCCCTCAGTGGATTATTCCCTTAAACTCACATAACTCAAAGAGTTCTTTTCTCTTTTTTGCCTAAGTGCACAAAGTCTCAATGCCCTCCTGGCAGAGTTTCTTCTTTTCTCAGAACTTCTGGCAGTTCTGGTCTCCTGTGCACTTATGCACACACTCAATGCCCACCTGGCAGAGCTCTACAGAACTCCTCAGAGATTCTATCTTCTATCTGAAATCACGACAGAGTTCCTCCAACTACACCTTGTGCCCATGCTCAATGCCCACCTGGTAAAGCCTTATAGAACTCCTAAGAGATTATGTCTGCAACCGTGTCTTCTCCTACATAGCCTTACCTCATGAGGTGTTCAGCAACCTCAAAGGTCTTCCTCTTCTTTATTTGTTAATCTCAGTTCCTGTGCCACAACATGTCTTCGTCTAACTCCTCAGAGTTCAGAAGTGCACTCATGCACCAGTATTCAAAGTTCGCAGCACTCTGTCATGCCCTCATGGCATGAAACCTCAAAGACCTTCTCCTGAAATCAAATATCCCCTGCAATTGCATGATAATAACAACACAAATATAGCATAAAATGAACACTCACATACATGCATATAAGACAGAACATATGCAGGAAAAACTGCTTATGTTTATATTAAAAATGGAAAATGCTTGTTTGTACAAGGGTGTTCCTGAGCTCTCTCTGGCTCTTCTCAACTGTACCATTGACTGACTACCAAAATGAGATCTCCAAAATCTCTTTTACTTGAGGGATCTCTTGGAGTGCTTCCCTTCAGAATTCACCTACCCTATTAATTTACATTAAAGGTTGTCTAGTCCAGAATCAGACCTAGATCTCAGCTGACCTAGCATTAAATCCGATCCTATCTAATGCCTGGATATAGCACAGCTTTTCTGGCTCAACAGCCTAAACACATTAAATTTACAGTCATTTCAAATTCAAATGAGGCTGCTCCCCTCTCTTTCAACATTTGAAATGCATGCGCACCAATGACTGGCTGGCTGGCTGCTGACGTGGAGCGATGCTCCTGTATCATACTCCATAGCTGCAAAAATCATGAGCTCCTGCTCATGAGCTTCCCCTGTAGCTATTGGAATCCTCCTGGATCCCAAACGAATCTATGGAGCTTCCCATCTGCTCTATTATGTTGCTGCTGGTACTTCTACTGTGCTGCTGCTGCTGTTGTTTCCCTTCTACTCAGCATCTCCTCGCTGGCAATTTTTCCTGACCTCAAAATTAGCCTTCTGATTTCCTCGATTACTGCATCTAGCTGTTCCAATGACTGGCTCGGCTCATGCAGTCTCCCCAGTTGCAAAATTTTTCGGCACAGGGGCAGATCACCATGATCTCCCATGCTTCCCTCTCCATCTTCATATGTGGACTCAAGTTGCCACTCTACTGCAGACTTCAGCTCTGCAGTCTCCTCCTGACTAACTTTCTATTCAACCACCTTTTCTGACAGCTCAATTTCTGCCAGTTCTCTTGCTGGCTCTGGATTGTTCAACCAATCCTCCAGCATCTCTAGCTCCATCTCCCATGGAGTAATAAATCTTCCTACCTATTTCTTGGCTTCCTCTGCTGTCAGCTCCAATGATACAGTGCTCTCATCTCGCTGGCTAAAACTATTTAGCTATTCCTCAGAACGCTCATTCTCTTCTTTCATTTCTTCTTGGGTAGTCTTTTCCATCTGCTCCAATTCACCTTGGACAGTCACAACCGACTGTTCCTCTATTTTTGTGGCTGCATCATCTGCAACACCAACTTTTTCCTCCTCCTGGGCACATGGTAGGAATACTCCAATTCCCCCAATCATCAGAATATCATCCTGATCTTTCACCTCTTTTGTCAGCTTCATCTATTGATCCAAGCTCATCTGTTTTGTCAGCTCCCCTGGCTGATCAAAATTCACCTGCTCATCCCTGTCCACCTGGTAATATGAGATGCTTCCACTGCTTCCCTAGAAGACTATGATATCAACCGATCCCATCTTCATCAGTAACCCCTGCTGAATTGAACTCTCCTCTGAGTCCATGAGACTTTCATATAGTCTGCATTGCTCATCTATGTCCACCTGGCAATCCGATATGCTTCTGTTTCCCTCCTGGCAGACTATGAGATCCCGCAGTGATCTCTGATCATTGCTCGGATAGAAATGAAAAATTTCCTCACTGTCCTCCTGACAGTCCATGAGATCTTCAATCGATCTTATCTTTGTTCCCTTTCCCATATGGCAATTTGGAAACCTTCCACTGCCCTCCTTGCAGTTTATGAGATCCTGCAGTGATCTCTGATCATTCTCCTCACCGAGAATGTCTCCAATCTTTGGTTCACAGATGTGAACGATTTCTTCCTCCTCAATGGCCTTGAGGTTTTCAGCATACCTCAGCCATTTTCTCAACAGCCTACGCTATCTCATGACCATCAACTAATTGACTGGACAACTTGCCTTTGGCTTCTGCATGGACCACTCATGCACCCATCTTGATTTTACCTCTTGTCGCATTCTCAATTTGAGCTTCTCTATTTTGGCTCTGATGTCGGCAAGTTCTTCATCCATTTTTGCAATATCTTCTGCCTTTCTTTTCTTCCCAGCGTGCCTATGGCCTTCAGTAGCCATCGCGTTGCCCCTGTTTGCCTCCATGGAAAACCTACTGTTGTCACTCTTGCAATCCTAAGTGATCAACTTCATCCTACAGTTCCCATGACTGCATTCTTGACTGCTGTCCACCTGCAAACAGTCAACACAGAGTCCTCCAGTGCTCTGTCTTCTTCCTGCTCCTCTGTCTATAATATACAAACAGATTCCCGCTCTGATACCACCCGATGTGTGTATCAGAGTGCTCTCTTATCTCCTCCTCTCTTGCTTGAAATATACAGACAAGCAATAGGCTCTGATACCACCTAACATAGGCGGTAAACTCGCAACCACACTACCTCCACCTTGTCACGCTCTCCTGCTCACAGGATCGTTCTAAAAAATCCCCTATACCTGACCGTCGGAGCGGCTTCCTTTGATTCCTGATGGAATCGCTATGAAAATCCCAATCCATAGGCCTTATCTCCACCTTCTCAGCCCCTACATGAACCGTGAACAATTTCCCCACAGGAAACTGTTATCGGACTTCGGGGTTTCGCTGTCTCTGTTGTCAAGAGTGATTGTCCTCTCGAATCCCCGATCACCGATAAGCTCTCATCTTCTATGTGCTAGCCCTCCTCTCTAATCTTCCACCATTTGACCACTGCTTCCACGACTGTGGCCTTACCTCCTTTCGCGGCTATTCCTATCGGAGTTTCGACACTTGCAATGTCACAATTCACAAGTCCTCAAGACTCGCGATTCTCTGATCCTCGATGTGCTCCTTCCCCGGCCTTAGAACTTCTTGGCTAGGATATCTAGTCCACAGGACCAGCTACCCTATGATCACAACCATATTCCCGTTGGGGTTTCGGGGTTCACGATGTCGAATTTTGTTTTTCACAGGACCCGCGATATTCCGATCCCCGACTTCCTCCAGATCGCTGACAACTGGCCTCCACTATGCCTCTGTACTCCTTCTCTATTGTGATGACAATTGGCCCCCCACTCATCGGCGTTTCGCGTTTCGCGATTTCGAAGTCCTTAAACACCATCTCCATGGCATTCCCTATTTCCCGATGTGACCAAACACCAATGGTTCTCGATGATTGCCACATGTCCCACAAATGGACGACTCTGATTGTATCAAGGTTTTATCTATGGATTCCCTGACCTCTTGCTCACAGAGCTCCCAATTTTCCGACTCTCGATGCTCCAATGGAGTCCTCCCTTTCAGGACCTTTTTTCTGATGGCACCGATCTCCTCCACACGTGCCTTCTCTAGTGGACAGTCCCGATTATGTCGGGATTTCCAAACTTTCAATGTCCTGGCTCCCTCGACCATGAGAATGCCAATTTCCCTATATGCCAAAGTGTTGATGGTGCTCGATCTCCGCCACGTGTCCTCCACCAAAGGATGGACCAGATCCTCCCTCGGGATTTCGCAGTTGTTGGTGTCCTGATTCTCACGACCTCGAGAATCCTGTTTTCTCGATGGTCGATATCCTGATTGCCTGTCGGGACTTCTCTCCTCCTGTTCACGGGGTTAACTACCGCACAACTCCTACTGATCTGATGGATATCGGGGATTCTAAGAAAGATCTAACGACTCATATCCCTTTCTCCAGTGTGCTCCTCCTATGCGCCTCCTGGACGTGAAAATCAACGCTCCAGATCCTCCCTTCCAGATGATCTGACGGCTGCTCCTCCTGAGTTTCTTATCCTTGAATTCTTGGAGGATTATTCAACTCCTGCACTCCTTGCAGAGTCTCCTCATGCACACGCTAGTGCTGTCCCTCTTGAGATTCTTCGGGCACTCATACCCCTTGAGGGATTTCATCCTTCTTCTCCCGCAGATGGAGAATAAAACAGACGCCTTCTTGGCTATCCTTATGCTCAAGCGACCTCTGGCTGAGTTTCTGAGTATTTAGTAACCCGTTGAGAATACCTCAGTGTATTCTTCCCTTAAACTCACAGAACTCAAAGAGTTCGTTTCTCTTCTATGCCTAAATGCACAAAGTCTCAATGCCCTCCTGGCAGAGTTTCTTCTTTTCTCATAACTTCTGGCAGTTCTGTTCTCCTGTGCACTTATGCACACGCTCAATGCCCACCTGTCAGAGCTCTACAGAACTCCTCAGAGATTTTTTCTTCTGTCTAAACTCACGACAGATTTCCTCCAACTGCACCTTGTGCCCATACTCAATGCCCACCTAGCAGAGCCTTACAGAACTCCTAAGAGATTCTGTCTGCAACTGTGTCTTCTCCCACACAGCCTTACCTCCTGAGGTGTTCAACAACCTCAAAGGTATTCCTCTTCATGAGTTGTTGATCTCAGTTCCTATGCTGCAGCACGTCTTCGTCTGACTCCTCAAAGTTCAAAAGTGCACTCATGCACCAGTATTAAGAGTCCGCAGCACTCTGTCACACCCTCATGGCATGAAAGCTCAAAGACCTTCTCCTGAAATCAAATATCCCCTGCAATTGCATGATAATAACAACACAAATACATCATAAAATGAACACTCACAGACATGCATATAAGATAGAACATATGCAGGAAAAACTGCTTCTGTTTATATTAAAAATGGTAAATGTTTGTTTGTACAAGGGTGTTCCTGAGATCTCTTTGGCTCTTCTCAACTCTACCATTGACTGAATATCAAAATGAGATCTCCAAAAACTCTTTTACCTGAGGGGGATCTTGGAGCGCTGACCTCCATAATTCACCTACCCTATTAATTTACATTAAAGGTTGTCTAGTCCATAATCGGACCTAGATCTCAGCCGACCTAGCATTAAAGCTGATCCTATCTAATGCCTGCATATAGCATGGCTTTCCTGGCTCAACAGCCTAAGCACATTAAATTTACATTCATTTCAAATTCAAATGAGGCTGCGCCCCTCTCTTTCAGCGTTTGAAATGCATGCGCACCGTTGGCTGGCTAGCTGGCTGCTGACGTGGAGCGATGCTCCTGCATCAAGAAGTAAGCAAATTCATGTGTCTTTTTTGAAAACAAACGAGTGATTTTCATTTACCGATTCTCGTCATATTTTTATGTGTATTTAAGAGTTATTTTTACATATAAGGATTTTCAGATCAATTTGGTATCAAATAAATGTTTTGATGTTTATTTTCCATAAGTTAATGGTTAGAAGTTCCAAATCTAACTGAGGTGAAGGAACACCTGAAGACTTTAATCATGGAATTGGAAGTGTATTTTGAAGGAATGAAATGGAGCATGTATATGTTCTTTCTGAGGTTGAGAAGGAGTTTCAAAAAATGTTCTTTGAGATGAAAACCATGGTTAAGGAATTGTGGGAATTCCCAGAAAGAATGAGATAAAATCCTCATATAAATGAAGGTGGTCTAGTTGAAACAATGGTAAAAACTAAAACAATTGAAAGTATAGGAGAATGTGAAGAATCTCCAGGGTGTCCTTCATCTCCATCATCTTCATCATCGTCATCATTATCATCATCATAATCCAATCAAAATAAAAATTCTTCTTATAAGAAGAAGAAAAGTTCCAAGAAGTCTTCTTGTTCTCATGATATCCCTTTGTTAAAACTAGATGTAAAATTTTGTTTTCCTACTTATGATGGAGAATTGAATGCGGATAAGTGAAGTAGGAAAATCATCATCAACATGCAAGTGGAGGACAAATCAATGTCCTAGCACGTCTTTTGAAGTGGTTTTGAATTTAAGTATGGCGTATCATATAAATGTATCGAAAGGATTGCAATTAAAGTTCTTAAATGATAAGAGGTTGAACCGTCATGTGAGATCTATGGATATTGTATTTTATTTAATGTAATTAATAATAGTAAATATTTGAAGCATTCACTCTTATTTGTCTATACCCATCCTTTATTGTAATAAGATTTAGTATTTGAAATCTTTTACTTTGATTAGATAGCACTAAGGTAGTCAGAGGGAAAATCTCTATGAGCCCTTTTTGTATAAATATATCTATTGTATGCCCAAATGAGGATGTTGAAAGTTATTGAAGTTGTTATTGTCGAGGCTACTAAAGATTATTGCAGTTGTATGAGCCCATGTACATACCATTTGAATGAATATAAAAAAGAAGCGTTGATCCAAAATGTTGGGTATTTCTATTACTATGTCTATTTGAATGAATGGTAGGCTTTGTGTTTAATTGTTTTCTCTCTTATTAAATATTCTTATGTTATGAATTCATTACATGGTTGATTGTATGAATATATGAGGATTAGATAAGTTTCAATTGTTTCTCTTCTATGAGCTCATGCAAGGAGTGCATAGTGTTCATAAGGCATGGGTTGACAGAGTCTAGCTTGACTCAAAATATCAGGAGAGATAACATGAATATTTATTTGCAAGGAGTTCATAGTGTCTACAAGGCATGCGTTGACAGATCTTAGCTTGAATCAGAAGCTCAGGGGAGTCAACATGAAACTTCATTTGCAAAGGAGTGAAGAGGACCACGCAAGGTGCGCATAGGTAAAATAACAATCAACGTCATATTGGTCAAGAGGAATAAATGAGTCATGTCAAAATTGTTGCAAGGAGTGCACAGTCACCCATAAAGGGGCTAAGTTGAAATAAACTTGTTGCACGGTCTGCATAGGGTGGACTTTTGGCTAAGTTTCGAAGAATTCGTTTTGAGGGGTGCAAGGACTGTGTAAGAAGAAATATTCTAAGAAGATTAAATTTTTGAGGAGGAACAAGCTCATAAGAGGTAGCAGATGTAAATTATTCAGTAGGGAGGAGCCCAGTAAAAATTTCCCAGCCAACGAGCAAGATCCATTCGAAGGAATTAGGATCATTCCAGACTGTGGGATGTAGGAAACTTGCATGGAGGATAGTCTTCAACTTCTTCAACACTCTGTGTATTCGAAGGTCTAGAAGTGTTCGAGGAGTGGGAGCATCAAAGTCCAGAAGAAGGCCAAAGAAATCTGGATCATTGGATCTGGGAAGGACACGAGGCATAGATCTATGTGTTTCAGAAAAATATTTCTTTGGAGGAGAGCAAGAGTGGAGCAACAAAAAATCCTGAAGCCTAACTACCAGATTCAATCATCGTTGTCGATATGAGAAGGACATGCATCATCATATCATGGAATCTGGAAGCATGTACTCTAAAAAAGAGAGTAGTCAACAGGATTCGTTGATAAACAAAGGGATACATGGAGAGTGAATATTTACTCTGGAAGGTTGACACTCTGGGAAAAAGAGATGTAGATGAACGATGAATGGAATTCGTATGAAGAAAGAACAAAGGATGTATTTAAATAGTTGATCTATGTGAGAATGTGAGACTCTATCCATAGCTCTAGTTACAAGTCACTTCAAGGAAAAATTTTGTTGGAACACTTGGAACTACTGAAGTCGAAGTCTCGAAGTGAATCACAACCACTGGTTTTCGCAGAAGCGTGGTTCGCAGATTTCATTTGGGGTCATTTCGCAAGTATAGAGGACTAAAATTTAGTTGCACTCAAAACAAATGAAGCCCAAAGTCATGAAGGGGATGCGGTTGAGGTTATAGCCCATGGACATAAGGAAGAATATCCTATTAGAGGGGCTAGCTCTCACCACTCGGAGTTACCATAAGCACAAGAAAGAGATTGTGTGTGGGAGAATTAGTCCTGCATTGGTAACCATAAAGGGTCTGTGTGAATTAAACTATGGGTCTAGCAGAGGATCGAAGAGCTGATTTGGCTTAGTGAATTGAAGATTCTTGACTGGGAGGTCGCGCAACCCCAAGGAGAGAGGGTGGTCTGCATCAAGTTGTATCAAAGAAACATATTTAATTTTTGTAAGAAGAAGGATAGAAAAGAGGTAGTCTGATATCATCAAGTGGTATCATAATCGTAACATAAACTCTATGTGAAGGAAAATTTTAGCACCATGCCGCCTAGAAGATGTGCAAAGAAACCTTTAGAAAATTTAGCTATGGAAAGCGAGATGAGAGAGATTTGTTCAATATTAGATGTTATGGAGACAACAAAAAGAAGAGAACCTGATGTTGGAGAGGTCAATGATACAAAGAGTGAAGAAATGGAAGTTGAAGGAGCTGTAGGAGAAGATGTTGTAGAAGAACGCTTGCTGAAAGATGTTGTCAAATTTGGAGCCAGAGAAAAAATAGAAATCCCAATGTACGAAGGAAACTTAGATGTTGAAGAATTTTTGGATTGGATAAGAGAAATGGACCAATACTTTGACTATGAGGAATTTGATGATGGGAAGAAAGTAAAACATGCTTTCACCAGATTGAAGGGACACACAGCACTGTGGTGGGATGAACTATAGACTGACAAAATATGTAAAGGCATGCAAAAGATCAAGAGTTGGGACATAATGGTAGCAGAGATGAAGGCTAAATTCATACCCAAATACTATCAGATAAATATGTTCAGGAAATTATATAACCTGAGACAGAAAGGATTGACAGTAAAAGAATACACAAAGGAATATTATAACTTGAACATCAAGGTTGGATAAAGAGAAAAATATGATGAAAATGTTGTTAGACATTATATTAATGGCCTGAGATATGAAATCTAGGATGAAATAAGCATGATAACAGTGAGGACAGTGGAGGATTCTTATCATATTGCACTGAAGTCCAAGGAGAAATTTTCCAGGAAACAGAGCCAGGGAAAGAGAGGGAGAATTATAAATAGAGGTAACATAATTGTTCATGACAAGGAAATGAAGCCTAAGGTTAAGACTTGAAAACCACAAAGTCATTAAGAAAGAGGAGGAAGTTCCTAAGGGAGACAGTATGGTGGAAGGAATATTTTTCCTTGAGGAAGAGGAAGAGGCAGAGGAAGAGAGGTGAAGTGTTATTCCTGTGGAAAAATAGGACACGTGTCTTGGGAACACCCTGAGAGAAGGAAAGAAGGAGGAGGTGAAGCTAACATTTCGGAAGCGTGGAAGAGGAATGTTTAGGCATAAAGTTCATAAGATGGGATATATTTAATTATGAAGAAGGTTCTCTTGAATCTATACATGGATCATTTTACGGGATAAATTTCACTCATGGGCTAATTTTCCATGTTTTTTCCAAAAACGAGGTTCTCTATTTTAAAAATGATTTGCCCAAATTCTATAGGATAAAATTATTTTACCTTAAAAATCGCCAAAATTTTATAAAAAATATATAAAATCCTTATAAATTTGAATATTTTTACAAA
>JZKD02S1505980.1:0-10643 GCA_000966675.3 Picea glauca
CCAGCCATGCATGGCCGAGGGTTCGTCCAAATACCTAGCTTCTTCTAGCCTATAAAAGAAGGGTTAGGGGTCCCATTTGGAGGAGGAGAATAATAGTAAAGAAACTCTACCCAATGCACATTCCCATTGTCCCAACCCTTTATCCATCCTTGTGCAAAGAGAGATACAGAGCAAAGAAGTTGGAGGACATTTGAAGAGGAACCCAGGATCAGGTTCGTGGAGCGGTGGCTGGTCTCGACATTGTAAGTTGATTCATTAAAGTTAATAATAAAGAAATTCTTTTCCCATCTCACTATATGAGTTCTTGATAGTTTAGTGAATATATGTTTGAATCTCTAACCCATTAATCTGTAGAACAAATGCATGTAGAGTTTGTTGCTTGTTTTGTACACAGGTCAGTCTTGGGAGGATAGCTGCTAGCAAGTGATCAAGCATGAAGAAGGATCGACATCGAACGTCTGAAACAAGGTATGTTCATTTAACCGTGTATTTGTTTAAAATAAATGGGGATTAGGTCTGGGATGACAGTAGAAAGTGGGATTCTTTCAGTCTTATCTGCATGCATAATATAACCCTAAATGCTAGTCCATAGGGGGATTTCCCACCACAACACCAATTATTTGAGTTGTTTTCCTAACCCACCAATCTATTACTCTCTCTTACACAAATCCATTTGTACTGGGATTTTTCATTCTTTATTTCAAACTTCCACAGTGCTTATTGAGCTAAACGACTCTTTGTTGATTGGAGTTAAAATTCATCATAGAGTTGTAGTCCTAGCTTTGGGAACTGGGGAAGCCTTTGGTGGTATTGTAAAATAACTTTATGTTGATCAGTTTGAAAATGAAGGCATGTGAATGAGCTATGGGACTCTGAGAATGTGGACACTTAATACTAGTCCCAAACATTCGCCCTCTAAAACACAACTTCATGCTTCTTCTTTGGTATGTGTTCAAGATGAATAATAGACCAAAATCTCAACCAAGCAAGGAAATTGTCTTGTTTTTTAATACCCAATGTGTTGCAGGACAAAGCTCATTACCAATTCAATAATAAATTGAATTTATTGTAGTTATGGACCCAAATTCTTCTCATAGCCAAAAGGGATATGACCATATACACATGGGAAAGGACTATTGTATTTTTTTTGTCCAACCTATGAGAAATTTCTAAAGGGGTCTATTAGTGTGGAATTTCCTCATGGGACACCTAGGTAACCAAAAATTTCCATAATATGAGGTTTCACGGCATGGGGAAGTGACAACAACTTCAATAGACAAAGGAAGAATATAGTATAGAGATGGAATTAGAAATTCCACTGAGTAAATGTAATGACTAGATAATATCCACCACCATAGATCTTATGTCAAGTGGAATGGAAGGCCTAAAATCCTTCACAGTTGGGTTTTCAAAGATTTGGGTGAATTCAAACAGGAACTCACTATGTTAGAGGGACCATATTGTTGATGCATATATGAATGATATGGAGTTAACCTAGTAATTGTTTACCATAGTGAATAGAGCTCACATTTTCCAATATGTAATAGAATTAAAACAACCAATGAATTCAACATAATAGGGAATGAATTATACCACAGGAAGTTGCAAAAATGTATGACCATTATTCAACAATCAATCACCTAACAATCAAAATAAAACTCATTGTTATCGCACATTTTGTAGTTAGGAAAAATCCCAACCCAAGAAACAAGTGTGAGACACAATTAGGGAAACCTATCATTTTCACCTCAATAGATATCCCCCTTGTTTTAGTGATGGACAAGTCCAACACAAGGGAGGCTTCCCGGGTGACCCTAGAGGGATTGCAAGGGGAGAAGCAAGGGGCTAGAAGAACACCCCTATATGTCAAGTTCTAATATGAAATTGAGGCTTGCAGAGAGAGTATTTGGAGTTGGTTAATGGTTGCCAAGGTTGTGTACCTGCAAAACAATGTTAGACAAACCAAAACAAGACCAAATATGATTATATAAACCTTGGGACAAGTAGGGAATCAACAAGAAACCTTTTTGTCCAAAAATTGCAGCAGTAAATAAATATATATATATCAGCAATGAAGGATTTATAAGAGCTTAAAATTAAACCATCAAAATCAAGTATGTGATACTAGAAAATAAAGCTTGCAACTAGTAGAAAATATTCCAATGTTTAAACCAAGACTTTGATAGAAAAAGAGGGTTGTTAAAGAGTGTTATCAACATGTATTTATGAGAGCCCAATGGTTGTATAAAAAAAAATTCTACAACAGCAATTTATAGCCATTTAAATTTAGCAAGTAAACCACCCAATCAATAACTTATTACCAATAGAACAATTATCACATCTTACAAGTAATTTTCATGGTAGAAAAGTTGGAAAAGAGTATGAAAGAGTGAGTTTGTTGCAGCCCTAATGGTTGTAGCTTAATTCTTATTAGAGTAAAACAATCACTTAGAAAATCAAGACACCCTTTTGGGGCAAGATAGTCAATAACATATCAAATTTAAATCCAACCATAAACAATTCAATTTCTTTAATTTCACGTTTATCAATGCAACAATATTCAATATCCAATGCAACTAGTGCCTTGTCTATTGGGTTATAGAGTCTCTTGTTTGGTCACAACCAAGTTAAACAAGGGTTTAATGATATTCTATGGGTGTAAACCCTCTTAATCCCTAGAGAAGATAAACCCTAACAAGGTTTTTCTACAAGGGCGTAAACCCTCTTACTCCTTGTAGAAATCCTTAAGCCCTTTCAATGACAATAGCAGAAATTTTCTTGATGGAGGGTGTATTCCCTTATACTCCTCCAAGGGTTTGATAATATGATCTTTAAATTAAGAATAAAAACACAAAATTGCATAAATTCCTTACCTAATCCAAGAGATAGCATGAAAAACCCTTACTTATACAAATATTCCAATGATTTTCTAAGAAGAAAACATCCAAGAGAATTCGTTAGCCTTTATTCCACCAATAAAAAAGTATTCCATACATTTTTGCAAAAAATACCATAGATCGTGAATTTCCCAAAGAGGCCAAAATTTCAGTCCAACAGTATGTAATTCTCAAGCGATGAGTTATGAAAATGAAAAGAGATGGTCCTCTATTTATATGAGGCCATCTAAACTAATTTTCCCACATAAAATTGTCAACGAAAAATTAAAAGAGGTCCCACCCCCTTTATTTACCCTTACAACTTGCAAATATAAAAATTACATAAAGTAAAACCCTAAAAAGGGTGATGTCGTGCCCTAGAAGGGTGACCTGAGGCCTTAAATTGAGACGTTGAGCCTCAAAATGCAAATCGTTGGGCCTTTAAAGGCCATGTGCCAAGATCTCATGTGCTAGAGTGTCACGACATGCATCGCCTTCCTTCAAACCACATCACATCACCTCTGGAGCCATCAAGCCCACCAAACCCTAACCTCCAAATGACGTTAATGGCTTAGAAAGTGACGTCCTAGGCCTCCAAAGGCCAACGTCCAGGTACAAAGGGATATGATATCATTCTCAATTATTTTCAAAGTTCCTCCAAAGGAAACATCCTCCATCCTTTGCACACAAAGGCTCTGGGATGCTCTGCCCAACATGTGGGAATGGCGTCCATCCTAGGGGTTTTCAAACCCCCCATGAAGGTCAAAATGGAATAATTCCTCCATGGATAGATTTCACTTAGCAAGGGTCTACAAATACAAACAAGTATGCCCTCCAAGGGTCCACAAGTCACATGTATCATGCCAATTAGGCCACATTTAATAAAATAACCACCCAAACATGTGCATCAAATCCCCCCTTATCAAATTAAACAAATGCTCAAAGACCTTATAAAATTTGCCAAATTTAAGTATGTGAGGGTTGTTATGGTACTCTATTGGGTAGACCGATACCCAATTCAAGGAGTGTTTCCCAAGAATACCCTTTCTAATTCATGTAGTGAATATGAGTTGGATGAGGTATGACTTTTGGGCATGGGGTTCTTGACATATCAAGGGCTCATATTGTGTCATCTATGGGGTCCTTTGTGGAGGGTGTGTTGCATCCCTTCATTTACAATGTAACTTTTCACAGAGCACATGAGAAACTTAACATTATCCTGGTAATACATTTTCCTACACATACTCAAGCAAGATATTAGAGCATCGAGGGGTGGCTTTCTCACCCTTTATTCATACAATCAAAACTTCAAAAATTTCAATTATTCCTTAAAAAGAAAATTTTGCATTTTTTCAAAAACTTCTAAGTAACATGTTAATGATTCAAGCAAATGCATAACTATGCATAAATGCAAGAGAAGTGATATGTAAATAAAATCATGAAAGCAAATGCAACTACACTATGATGAACACACAAATGAAAATGCAAGAAAGAAAATGAACTACCCACTTACCTGAGGCCTGAGGCCCATAGAAATCAAGTCCTAAAGATGTCAAGTAAAATTGTACAATTAATGCAACCAACTGGTCATCTCATCGAGATATCTTCCCTTGTACTTAATTATGTAATACAACAAAGATAAGTCAAGCACATAATAATCATGAGCATAAATAATCATATAATCAATCATAGAAAGAAACTCATGGAGGTGGGTAGGAGGGAGGAAATCCTGCTGGAAAGAATAACCACAAGCTTGATCCACCCATATCTGAAGAGGGATACCACATATAGATGATGTCTCATCTTCTTCATTACTCACATGATGGATTCTTCCTAAAGATTGAGAGGATATGAAAGATCCAAAGAAGAACTTATGATTTCCTAGATAAATAGGCACAAGACAAGGGACAAACATAGATCCAGAGACATAACCCTTATGCATATTGAAAACATGTTGCTTATTTATATGTGTTTGCAATTCCTTGCATATTTCCTCATGCTGAAATATTGTTTCATTATGGCATGGATCTATGACCGTTCTGAGTTGGCCATGTCCTCATGTCCATCAAAATTTGAGCACGAATAAGGTTTAAAATATTCATCATATAATAGTTCTAAGTCCTCAAAAGGATTATATCCAAGGTATGGTTTGGAATCACTAAAAGTGTATTGCAAAAATCCATCCCTTGATGGATGAAAAAGGTCTGTGATCATATCATCATTGAGCGGAAAAATATATTCATCGTCCACGTATGAAAAACAACCCTCCAAAGGAAAGGCTTCCACATTCCCCATTTGGAAGTTTCCATTGATGTCATAGATGGGATCTCCATCAAAATTAAAACAACCAATATCTCATCCACGCTTTCGGAAACATATGAAATAATCAATTTGATTGTCAATTGTATATGAGTGCCACTCAATGAATTCAACTACATCATTGAAACTGATCACTTCTTCTCAAGGCTGTACAGCTTCATCTTCCTTAATAGCCACCAATGTCTCATCTAGGTCTTCAACATGAGAAACTTCATGGGGATATTCTTGGTAGCTTTCTTCATTGATCTATTCTTCAAACATTTCTTCATCTGTAGAGGATCGCTCTTCAGTAAGAGGTGCTCCACCAAGTTTTTCTTCAGTATATTCTTATGAAAACTCCCTCATAAGACTCATCATACGCTTAACAACTTCATTAGCAACATTTTTATTTTCCACTTGTAAAAGTGTCTTCATGATACGGTATGTTCTAGGCACGGGTTCATCTTGTGGTGCCATAATTCCATTGTCTAAAATGACACCTCAATGAAGTCTCCAGATGAGCTCAAGGCTCATCGAATATAGAAAGGGTATCTTCCTTTAGTGGAGTCACGATATGAAATTTATAAAAGTCTCATCAAAATTTCAAAGGGAACTTCCTGTGAATGGATTCGTCAGGCAAGATCAGGGTAAAGGATTTGGGATAGACTTGCCAAGTGTTGTTATGGGATAGGAAATGATTCAAAATCCTCCCTGGAAATAGCGCCAAAAACGTTACCACATAGTTTGTAGTTTGGGAAAATCCCAACCCAAGAAACAAGTGTGGGACACAACTGGGGACACCTATCAATGTCACCTCAATAGATATCCCCCTTCATTTTAGTGAAGGACAAGTCCAACACAAGGGAGGCTTCTTGGGTGACCATAGGGGGATTTTAAGTGGAGAAGGAAGGAGATAGAAGAACACCCCTATAGGTCAAGGTATGAGATGAAATTGAGGCTTGAGGAGAGAGTCTTTGGAGTTGGTAAATGGTTTCCAAGGTTGTGTACCTAAAAAACAATGTTAGACAAACCAAAACAAGACCAAATATGATGACATAAGCCTCAAGATAAGTGGGAAATCAACAATAAACCTTGTTGTCCAAAAATTTCAGCAGTAAGGAAATATATATATCAGCAATGAAGGAGTTATAACAACTACAAATTAAACCATCCAAATCAAGTATGTGATATTGGAAAACAAATATTGCAACTAGTTGACAATATTCCAATGTTTAAACCAAGACTTTGATAGCAAAAGAAGTTTGTTAAAGAGTGGTATCAACAAGTATTTATGACATCCCAATGGCTGTAGAAAACTTTTGCTACAACAGCAAGTTCTAGCCACTAGTGCCTTGTCTATTGGGTTATGGAATCTATTTCTTGGTCACAACCAAGTTAAACTAGGGTTTAATGATCTACTAGGAGTGTAAACCCTCTTACTCCCTAGAGAAGATAAACCCTAGCAAGGTTTTTCTACAAGGGTATAAACCCACCTACTCCTTGTAGCAATCCTTAAGCCCTTTCAATGACAATAGTAGAAGTTTCCTTGATGGAGGGTATATGTCCTTATACTCCTCCAAGGGTTTGATAATATGATCTTTGAATTGAGAAGAAAAACACAAAATTGCATAAATTCCTTACCTAATCCAAGAGATAGCATGAAAAACCATTACTTATATAGATATTCCAATGATTTGCCAAGAATAAAGCATCCAAGAGAAGTCGCTAGCCTTTATTCCACCAATAAACAAGTATTCCATCCATTTTTTCACAAGAGACAAGAGATAGTGAATTTCCCAAAGAGGTCAAAATTTCAGTCCAAGAGTATGCAATTCAAGTGATGAGTTATGGAAATTAAAAGAGATGGTCCTCTATTTATATGAGGCCATCTAAACCAATTTTCCCACATAAAATTTGTAACATCCCCGGCCATCAACCCACTTGTCAGGCAACGCTACTACACGGAACATTCTCATACTCATATATAAAACATGCATAATAAATCTAATTAACAGATTTAATAAAACAACTCAGAGTAAGCACATGATTATTGCTAATATACATCATCAAGGACATTAACAATAATTCATATGCGCAACAGAATACATGATAACATATAAGCATCACAGGCATGCAAAACATAGTATTAAGCACAAATGAATACTTATCTTTGAAACTTGATGTAATCCACCAACTGCCTGCAGACCTTCCACGAACCTCCCAGCCTTAGACCGCACTGCTCATCACTCTCAGCAGTAGGTCACCCTCGAGCTGGGACTAAGCTCCATCAGGTAGGGAATCCTAGGCTAGGCATGGTCGACGGGAAGACACACAGTTACAGAGGAAGGATTTTCTCCCAGGAACCACTTAGGCCCACTACTCACAGACTCTCATTCCCCACATGCCTATCCCACCCTAAGAGTATACACCTTCACTGTCATCAAGATCGAACCAAACCGGAAGTCTCAGAGTTCTGTAGCAGTCACAGGACCCCTTCCAAGAGTTCTCACTTCCTCTGCGCACTCTCTCACCTGGAGAGAGTCACTCACAGTCTTGGAAACCTGCCTCTTCAACCACAACCACCTCCCTCACCTGGAGAGAGTGTTACACACAGGTCAGACAACCTGTTTCCTTCAACTCAGGTTCCAACATAGTCGGGAAACTATGAGGCTCAACACGAACATACATTGGCCAGCAAGCCACCCACAGTCAAGCATTGTGCGACCACAACAGTCCACGGGAAACACAGACATGGTCTTTCCCAAACTGGTGACAAACAAACGCTACAACATAACAAGGCTCAACAAATATGGGACTTTTGGTTTTCCCAACCAATAATACATGACAGACTCACAACTTAGGTTTCAGGGATGCGTGAGGGTGTATAGATATCCCACGTAGATACTTAACGATTCAGGTAAGGATTCCCCATAACAAAACCGAGAAAACAGAGGTCGATCCTGGACATCCTCGAGTTCAAATGGAGGATGGAGAATGGGAGGTCGAACCCCCAACACGACTAACTTATCTGGTTTTAACTGCATGCGCCCAGGTCGACACCTGTCTCCCTAGGGCTGCATGCTCCCCATTTTGCACACGTCCCCCCTTCCAGGAACTTAGGATAAAACATAAACATTTACACAGCTTTGGAATAATATTTTATTATTATTCCTAAAGACTTAAGCTCTTAAGCTTAGCCCTTCTCCCAACCTTTCATCCCCCTCTCCCTTACCCAGAATTTGTGGAAACTTAGTCCTCCATCATTCATTCATCATGGTCGGTCCACATGCAGAGGTGTTTTTATATTAATAATGTGCATCATTACATGTACAAAAATCAGGCTCTTGGCCTTAAACACTTAGGCTCTCTAGCTTAATAAGCACATAAGACAGCCAGCTTATATAAACTTGGCTCACCAGCCTATAAAACATAATTACAATTCATAATGAAATTGGGGCACGTCCTTGGGGTATTANGTCACTCACAGGCTTGGAAACCTGCCTCTTCAACCACAACCACCTCCCTCACCTGGAGAGAGTGTTACACACAAGTCAGACAACCTGTTCCCGTCAACTCAGGTTCCAACATAGTCGGGAAACTATGAGGCTCAACACGAACATACATTGGCCAGCAAGCCACCCACAGTCAAGCATTGTGTGACCACAACAGTCCACGGGAAACACAGACATGGTCTTTCCCAAACTGGTGACAGACAAATGCTACAACATAACAAGGCTCAACAAATATGGGACTTTTGGTTTTCCCAACCAACAATAAATGACAGACTCACAACTTAGGTTTCAGGGATGCGTGAGGGTGTATAGATATCCCATGCAGATACTTAATAATTCAGGTAAGGATTCCCCATAACAAAACCGAGAAAACAGAGGTCGATCCTGGACATCCTCGAGTTCAAATGGAGGATGGAGAATGGGAGGTCGAACCCCCAACACGGCTAACTTATCTGGTTTTAACTGCATGCGCCCAGGTCGACACCTGTCTCCCTAGGGCTGCATGCTCCCCATTTTGCACACGTCCCCCCTTCCAGGAACTTAGGATAAAACATAAACATTTACACAGCTTTGGAATAATATTTTATTATTATTCCTAAAGACTTAAGCTCTTAAGCTTAGCCCTTCTCCCAACCTTTCATCCCCCTCTCCCTTACCCAGAATTTGTGGAAACTTAGTCCTCCATCATTCATTCATCATGGTCGGTCCACATGCAGAGGTGTTTTTATATTAATAATGTGCATCATTACATGTACAAAAATCAGGCTCTTGGCCTTAAACACTTAGGCTCTCTAGCTTAATAAGCACATAAGACAGCCAGCTTATATAAACTTGGCTCACCAGCCTATAAAACATAATTACAATTCATAATGAAATTGGGGCACGTCCTTGGGGTATTAAAATCCCCTACCCTTATTTTTGCATTGTCCTCAGTGCAACGTTCACACAACATCATCAAGATTTCCAAAATCTTCAAAAAGATGCAGGTATTCTACCCGCATTCCATCTTCATGCTCCCATGTTGTATCTTCGGGACCGTATTAGGTCCATTAGACCTTTACAAGCCCTATGGCTCGATTCCAGAGATGTTTGTATTTTCGGTCCAATATGCGCACATGATGCACTTGCAGGACACCTTCTTGTTCCACCTGAATCACATTCCAATTGATTACATGATTAGCATCAGGTATATATTTCTTAAGTAATGAAACATGAAACACATTATGTACAGTCATGGATGCAGGTAATGCAAGCATATATGCAACTGGCCCAATCCTTTCTAGGATTTAAAATGGCCCACAAAATCTGGCTGCCAACTTGGCGCAGTTTCCCAGCCTCAGGGAACTTCTATTGGCTTTTACTTTCAGAAAAACATGATCTCCCACTTTAAACTCTCTGTGGGTTCTATTTTTATCAGCATAACTTTTCTGCCTATCTTGAGCAGCTTTCAAATTCTACTTAATTTTTAGCATCTATTCTTCCATTTCCTTGAGAAACTCTGGCTCAACTATTGCTCTGTCACTTGGATTATCCTAGCTTACTGGAGTATTGCACTTTCTGCCATAAAGTGCTCCAAATGGGCTCATCTTCAATGATGATTGATACCCATTGTTGTAGGTGAATTCTACCAAGTGCAGGTAGTCTTCCCATTTTGATGGTTTAATTTTATTATATTAATTATTAGTATTTTGTTCTAAATTCCAATTTATAATAGAGCTTAATGAACTTAATAAACTAAAGATAATTAGTAATAATTAATAATATATCATAAGTGATTTTTAAGTGTTGATATATCTAAATATGTATATAGGTCTAGGGTTTCTAATAGTTTGTTTAGTAGTATTTTAATTTTTGTTTAAGATATAGAGCTTAATGAACTTAATAATATAAAGATAATTAGTAATAATTAATAATATATCATAAGTGATTTTTAAGTGTTGATATATCTAAATATGTA
>JZKD02S1505991.1:0-10643 GCA_000966675.3 Picea glauca
AAAGTATCAAAAACATCAGATTTTTGTCGAATGCAATAAACCCAAGTTTTTCTAGTTGCATCATCAATAAAAGTAACATAATAACGAGAGCCACCAAGAGATGATACATGAGTTGTTCCCCATACATATTTATGCACAAGCTCTAACCTTTCACTCTTCTTTTCTTTTCTGACTTTGAGAAATCTAACTCTCTTTTGTTTTCCATAAACATAATGATCACAGAAGTCCAAATAAAAATTTTTAAGATCTAGCAAAACATTTCTTTTATGAAGTATTTGCATCCCCTTCTCACTCATGTGTCCAAGCCTATGATGCCACAATGTTGTATCCACTCCTGTAGAAGCTAAAGAGATAGAAGAGTCAGTATTCACAGTACATAAATACAATGTACCTACCTTCTCTCCTTTTGTTATCACCAATGATCCTTTGGTGACCTTCCATGCCTTATCTATAAATATAGATATACAACCTTCACTTTCCAACTGCGTTGTTGAAATTAAATTTTTCATTAGATATGGTACATGTCTTACCTCTTTCAATAACCATTGGTTTCCATTCTTTTTCTTTATTTGTACCTTACTCATTCCAACAATTTTTCATGGTGCATCATCACACAAATAAACTTGTCCAAAATCACCTTGAACATAATATAGAAAATGTTTCCTATGGGGTGTGGCATGAAATGAAGCCCCTGAATCTACTACCTAAGACTCAGAGACATTATCTACAGAAAGAATCAAAGCATCTTGTAACACATCCCCTGTTACATTTGCTTTTTTATTTTTCTCGTGTTGTCCATCTCTTTGTTTCTTTGGAGCTCTGCAATCTTTCTTTGGATGTCCTTTCTTCCCACAATTCCAACACTCTATCTTTCCCGGTCTAGATTTAGATCTTCCCTTATTAGAATTCCCATAGTTCCCTAAGCCCTTTCCTCTATCCTTATTTCTTCCCCTATTATCCACACTCAATGCATTACCTAATGTCTCACTTGTGTTTTTCTGTCACATTTCCTCGCTAAGGATAACACTAACAACATCATCAAATTTCATAGTGTTTGAACCAAATATAGAGTTACTTACAGCCATGAACAAGTCATTCTAGCTTTCTGGAAACGAGCACAAGATTAGAAGATCCATGACCTCCTCATCAAAGTCTAGTTTTACAGAACTTAGTTGATTAGAAACCGTATTAAATTCATTTAAATGATCTGCAACAAACCCGCCTTCTGACATCTTCATATTAAATAATCCCCTCATTAGAAGTACCTTATAGGACGTCGAAGGTTTTTCATACAATTTAGCCAATGTCTCCATCATCTACTTCGTTATCTTTTCTTTTGAAATATTGGAATCCACCAACACTGCCAGGCTTAGACATATCGTTCCTAGTGCCTTTCTGTCAAGAACCTCCCATTCTTCGTCCTTCATGGTCGTCGACTTCTTTGCTATTCTACCCAATGGTAGGAATAGATCCTTCTGATATAAATAATCTTCCATTTGCATATTCCATAACTAGTAGTTTTGGCCGTTAAATTTCTCGACCCTAAACTTTCCATCTTTTTCCATTGCTCCCACTCGAACTAGGAACCCTCTTTTCCTGCGAGTTACCTTTCACTCTGATACTAATTGTTAGAAAAATTGAATCACGGAGCAATAAAATAAAACAAATGCGGAAATAAAACACAGAAGATACACAATACAATAGAGACACAAATATACGTGGTTCACCCAGTGTGGGCTACGTCCACCAGAGAAATTGCTAGGTCCTTCCATTTTATTATCCAGCAAAATGAAGGGATACAAACTACAGTTCAATCATTGTAACTTTCTCTTCTTTCTCTCATAGTCTCCTCTCTCAGAATACAATATTCGCAATAATACACAGCCATAATACAATTCCCTCATAAAAGAGGGTTTCCTTCTAGGTCAAAAATCCCTAAAATAACTTCTATTATCATATATGTGACCTTATAATGAACGGTCCAGATTGAAAATGAAATTACAATATTTTACAAGGCAATTTTTTCCAAAATTTCACTTCGAGGGCTCTACCCCCGAACCCCCCTCCCCGGACACCCCTGGCGACATTTGTGGGGGGGAAATCCCCCCCACACCCCCCGTTAGGGAATGGGGTCCAAGCATGGCTGAAACAAACCTGTGAATCAAGAAAATAATCAAGCTCCACAACCAAAAGATATGAATAGAACCCCATAAATATCTTCGATGCTAGCAAGGTATTAAAGGGATATCTCTGCAATCAAATTTGTGCAACCTTGTTCTTAACTCTAGTTTTAGTGGAATATCCCGAGAACACCAATTATACAATCGATTTCACCACTCCCTGGACAGACACCTATGTTGATTTTTGCAGCGTTGGAGAATTTTACTCACAAAGTCCTATTCCAAGGCCCTAAATCCTAAACTTGTTTGTGTACCCTAAAAGATAAAATATTTCTAATCAATTTTAAATATTGGGCGTTAATTTTAGTGGCTTCTGTTTACTCAAGAGGTATGGTCATGAAACTAATGGTGTTATGACTCAGCATATGAAAGAAGCACATGTAAAAACATTGCTAAGTACTAGTCTTGCTTTTCAAAAGAAATCGTATGCTTCTAATGTTGTGCACAAGATGCAGTCTCTTTCAATTTCAATTAAAATGCAATCTTTCCTAAAATGACAAGACTAATGCAATATAGACAAAAGTGCAAATTCTTCAAATGAAATGAAATTTTTTTGTATTTTCAATATAGGAAAATGAAAATGAAAAAAACAATTTTTTTTTGTATTTTCAATGTAAAGGAATGAAAATGCAAAACTGAACTAATAACCTCTCAAACAGACCCTAATGCAAGAACAGGAAGACAAGCCAAGAAGGACATCAAGAAGTGATTACTCAGACCTAAATATAAGGACTAAGAATGAGAAAAATAACAAGAAACAAGTTTTCCAAAAATTCAACAATAACACAACTTCCTATCACTCTGCAAGCACTCCAAAGACAAGACAGAGACCCAAGAAGACTCAACAACACTCAGAACCCACCCAACAAACACTGAACTAAGCCTAAAAGGATTATAAAAATATGTACGTGATTGTTCTGGGAATAAAATCATATGTACGCGCTCTAGACACAGATAACCCACGTATGTACATGACTATTCAGGGATAACCTGTGTATTCCAATAAAAACACTAACTGGGTAATAATTAAGCCAAGAAACTTAGATACACATCAATTTAGAGGTTGTTAAGCTACATGCAACACATTAACTTAGGAAAACAGAGAGCAATCAAAAAGAAAAAAAACACCAACTAACCCCAAAAAGGAGAATCCCCAGCGGAGTCACCAATTCTGTTACGAGGAATAAATATCTATGGTTTGGGGTAGGACCTCAACAGATGGAACGACACCAAGAAATCAACTCAAATCTCAAGTATGCTAGATAAATGGAAATTCCAACAAAAGTAAGGCTAGAATCCTACCTCTTTCGGATGTTCGTAAGAGACCACTGTTGAGCTCACAATCCAATACTTGATACCTACAACTTCTCCTCAACATCCAAGATACACAAGAATATGGAAAATGTATGAAAAGTTAGCATATAAACTAGTATAATCCATTAACATGTATAGAAAATTTACCCATGGAAAATAACATAAACATTTCCAACATATAATTGGATGAGAAAAGAATATTTCTATCAATATAATCAGCAGGAGTACATAGGTGACAACCTCCTGTATCAGCAAATCGTCGAAACTAAGAAACTAAGTCTCTCCACCTCAGCCTTGACCACTTCAATAGTCTACAAGGAAAGCTCACAAGTTCTAGGAGTAATTGGGTTCCTCCTTCACAAGATAGGGAGAGCTTGGGGGTTGAACATAAGGAGAGTTTAGAATTAAGGGACTAAGGGATATATACTCAAGGATGTAATATGAGGTAAAATTTCCCTAGACTATATTTTCTCTCAAATTTTTCTCCTCCTTCAAGGCTTGTATATGGCTCAATTTATAGCCCCAAAAGGGAATTGAAGGGTCGAATCAAAGCGTTTCCAACATATGAATGGTCAAGGATAATGGATCCCATGAATTGGCATGAAAAACTTGAAATATTTTTAATTTTGAGCACAAAACTCGATGTACACAGGATTTAATGGAGCAACCTGCATATATGCAAGTTGTATAACTGTAGCCTGCGTATATGTACAAAATTTTGAATTTTTGACTGAGCAAAATGGGGAAATTGGGTCCATAGAGGGAAAGTGTATGCCACCAAATCATGATGCATAGGGTGTGGCAAAAATTGCTATACAACTAGAGATTCTAATGAGTACGTGTCTCCCCATATAAAGCATTTGGAACTAGGTCCCAGAGTAACCCTGCCTAAATTGTAGAAACCTTGTCCTTCAATAAAATCACTGCAGAAAACCTAATCCTAACCGTAGTCTCCGACATGCTCTAATTTAATACATTGTAATATAATATTTTATAATGACATTTGCACAACATGTATAATTAATGAGGAATGACATAGCAAAATTGTTTTTTCTTAAACATGTCATGCTCATGAATTAATTATTTTGACAAGTGTGACAACCTGTTAACTTTGCCATTCCCTAGTGGAAACCTTGTCAATGAAGTAAATTATCATGTGGTTACTTTATGGTACACACTATTTATGTGATGATTATGGATAGTCACTTTGTTTCAAAATTCCATCGTACAACAACCAAAAGAACAACTAAAAATTCTAAGTAAGCTTTGAAATTCCACCGTGTTTCCCAAGAATCATGATGAGTATGATTTAAAGTTCCAAAATATTTTCCAAGAATCACAATAAGCTTTGCAAGTATAATAACTATACTTTGTTGGAATGCTTTCCATGCAATCTCCTCATCATTGACATTGCAATAGTTGGCACCAATTCACTAAATTTGAGTGGAAGACTTGTTAGGATGCCATGAATTATCCTCATCCTTGTAGTTGTAATAATTGTCGTCGATTATCTTCCATTTGAATTTGGTGAATCATTCATGTAGTGCATAAATATTGTTGTTTCCATAAGATCAATAACAGCTAATTAGTATTTCTACTTCATTCCTTACTCTAGTGCAAGTTAAAGTTTTGAGTCCCTTGCATTGGCTTTGATCGCATTAATTTGTTCCTCCTCGTCTTCCTTTGGCACTCCTACCTTCATTCAAAGTACAAGGAATATTGTTGTATTTCAGCTTATTAATAAATTAGTAAATAGATACTCATTAAACAAATTATCCAAATTGGATATGAAATACTTCCTCATCTAAATTTTGAAAATTAAATTTAGGCAAAGTTTGAAATCACCAATTAGGTTGAAGACAAAAGGCCAAAAGGCCTCAAGGAAATGAAATGAATCACCTCGATAGTTGGTCTTCCAAGACAACTCTATAACAAAGGAGTGCCTTTCTCGATGAACACAACCAACAAAGAAGGGAGAATTTATGTTTGGGAATAAGAAGGTTAGTAGCAAAAGAAGAGGGCTCAAAGAGGCAATTTGCTTGAAGATTGGAGTATGAAGGAGCCATTAAGCCACACATGAGTAGAAGATTTTCCATGAGACATAACATCTAAAAACATTGTTAGAGAGTAAGAATGCATCAAAATCTCATTTGAGAGTGCAGATCTCACCCTTTAGAGCAATTTCTTGAGCATAATAAAATCCCCATTGAATGTTGGTTTTCCCATTTGAGTTTCCAGGGTTAAAAAAACTGTGTGTCTATGGGGCATTTAATTTCTCCATGGTGGATAATTGTTGTGTGATTGGGATTTCCTTATGTTTATTTATTTAGTTTGTATTCTCGTGTCTATTTTCATACATGCACATACATTGCTATCGCTAATTGTTTGGGCATTGTTATAAATTGCTTTGTTCACTAGATTCCATTACTGATAGAGATATCTTGTCTGGTGTCCCCAATTATCCCATAGTTGGGAAGCTATTTATTTCATCCAGGTGGATATCAGTGGCCACCCACCTATTCCAACTGGATCAAAACAGTTTGTTGGCAATTTACTATTTTTAGCAGTTTTTTAGGTCCTAAACTTTCGGGGGCATTTTGAGGACTTAAACGAAATTTTTTCACGATCGAGCATCTTAGAGATATGAAAAGGCTATAATTGAGCCCCCAAAATTAATATCCTCACTGATGCCTTTCCAACGAGTTATCATGCACCCCAAACAGAGATCGTATGCCAAAGTTACGCCCTCGGAAAGTTGATACACCAAACTACCCAAAACGAGGTCCACAAAACTGTTTGTTTTTCATCTTCCAAGGTTAGGGTTTTGGATTTTCTTTATGTTAAAAAGGCCTTTGGAGCCTCATTGTAATAATCGTCTTCTTGCGAATGAGTGTATCTCACATCTCTTCTCAGAGATAAGATGCAACCATTCTAGCGAGTCTTTCACTCTGTATTAATACAGTTTTGTACATTTCACTCATTAATAGAAATTGTGTATTACTGTATCTCTGCGTTTATGGTTACATATATTTTTTATATTATTGGATATCTGATATATCTCTGTACATTTATCTATTATATCTCCGCTCGCATTTCGTGCTGAAAATAATTTGGATCAGTGGTATTAGAGCAGATTGCTCTTGATCATTTTTCAGTGCATGTCCCTGACGAGGTCTGAGTATAGCAAGTTGGGTCTCGAGCTTGTCTCTCTTGAGAAAAATCGTTCTCGCATGCCCAAGAAACCCTCCATGATGGAAGAGAATAAAAACGACGAAACAGAAGATTTTATTAATTTGTTGCTTGAGCAAGATCTCACGCGACAGAGGGATGAAATGATGGAGAATTTTGCTCACATCCTTCAATGCCTGCCAATAACAACAAGTGAATCTTCATCAAGTGGCCACTTTGGAGGAACCTCTCCTTTCAAGGTACAAGTTAATTTCGATATTCTCATATTTGAAGGTCAGATAGATGTGGATGCCCTAGAAAAATGGTTAAATCTGCTAGAAGGTTATTTCTTTGTTCACAATTTTTCCGACAGGGAAAAGATCACCTTCGCACTCCTTAAAGCTATCCCCCATGTAAAACATTGGTGGGAAACTTATTGGGACCAAAGTTCCACAGAGGAGTTTGTAATATATGGGGCTAAGCCCACTTGGGATTTTTTTGTGGATGCGGTCAAGGAACAATATTACCCTATTGCTAACTATGACGACCAGTACATGAGATGAACCACACTGCAGCAAGAGAGGGGACAAACAGTATCAGATTTCACAAATACTTTCCATACCTTGCACACCAAGTTGGGTACCAAAGACTCTGAGCGGCATCTGGTTTTGAAATGTTGCAGGGCTCTGCATAGGTACATCCAAACCGAAATGGATTTCCTCGACATCTCATAACTGAGAACTTCCTATTGATATGCTATCGAAATCGAGTAGAAATTTAGGCACCAGAACAAACGGGAGTTTGGGTCTGAAATCTACAACAATCAAAGTATGGTAAAGACAACCCTAACAACCAGCCTCTAGAAAACCAGTCCAAGCCACAGGAAAAAAAGGGTAATGGAAAGATGAATAAGGACACTAGAAAGTGGTGCAATTTCCACAAAATCCCCTGGCACAACACTGATGAATGTCACTCAAAACAATCATAGGTGGTCGAGATCAAAGAAAAGGATTCAAACCCTGATTCAGAATCTAATTCAGAAAATAATGGGAGAAGACAAATCATTGACACAGACCCCACTACTACTGTCGCAACCACAATAATTCAACCAGAAGAACCAACAGATCCTGAAGAGGGGGCAGCACCTTTTTCATTCACAGATGTAGGTGAAGGGGACCCTGTTGAATTTCATTGTTGATAGTGGAAACCAAAAGAACCTCATCTTAATAGAAGTAGTCAAACAATTGAGATTTTCAACAACACCACACCCGCAACCATACAACATCAGGTGGCTTCACCAGGGACCAGATCTTTGTGTCATCCAGCAGTGTCAATTGTCATACAACATCCAACCCTTCAAGGATGGGGTATTATGTGATGTTTCCCCCCTGGATGTTTGTGATGTTATTTTGGGCCAACCATATATGTGGAAGCGCCATGCTATTTATGAGTCTCGACCCCGTAGTGTCATTGTTACTCTAGGGGGTCACCTCTACAGGATACCAGATGTAGTTCTGACTACTTCCCCACCAAAATAGTGTCACAAGGTAATATCTCATACTGCAAAATTCAACCTCTTCACAATCTATTCAAAAGGTGAACAGAATGACACTGCAACCACTGCAGCCTTGGCTCAAGACCTTTATTTCCAACAGAAGCAGATTCTATAAGAGAAATAAGATATTGTTATTTCACCTACAATGGTACCTACACACTACCAAGTCAAGCCAAGGTATAATAGGGTGGTTGAACAGATTCAATCTTGCCAGCAAAAAGTTCATGACAATCTTCAACAAGCTAAGTAGCACAACTTCTCCAGCAAGGTAAGCAACTCACCAAGATTCAGATTCATCAAATGTTTTCCCCCCTACCCCGGGAACTCAACGCAATGGAGACCATTGCTTTCTAAGGAGGGAATATTGATCCAGGTGGATATTGGTGGCCACCCACCTATTCCAGCTGGCTCAAAATAGTTTGTTGACAATTTACTATTTTTAGCATTTTTGGGGGTCCTAAACTTCCGGAGCCATTTTGAGGACCTAAACAACATTTTTCATGATCGAGCACCTCAAAGATTCATAAAGGATTTGATTGAGCACCCAAAAGGAATATCCTCGTCGATATATTTTCAACGAGCTAGTGTGCACCCCAAACAAAGATCGTATTCCAAAGTTACACCCCTGGGAAGTTGATACACCAAACTACCCAAAATGGGGTCCACAAAACTATTGGATTTTCATCTTCCGGGGTTAGGGTTTTGGATTTTCTTTATGTTAAAAAGGCCTTTGGAGCCTCATTGTAATAATCATCTTCTTGTGAATGAGTGTATCTGTCACATCTCTTCTCATAGATAAGTTGCCACCATTCTAGCGAGTCTTTCACTTTGTATTTCTACAGTTTTGTACATTTCGCTCATTAATAGAAATTGTGTATTATTGTATCTCTGTGTTTATGGTTATATATCTTTGTTATATTATTGGATATCTGATATATCCATGTACATTTCTTTATTATATCTCTGCTCTCATTTCATGTCGAAAATAATCCGGATCAATGTTACACAGGGTGCTCTATAAATCCTCGAAGGGACTATCCAAGGATTTGTTCAATATAATATCAATTTAAAAGAGACTAATTTTTTATCAGAGTGCACATACCTAGTTTTAAATGCTCAAACCCTCACCAATTCTGCAATCTCTCTCAAAACTAATCATAATTATATCTCATGAATTGATCACATCCATGGATCAATTCATCCACTCACTTGTTAACTTCTATATTGTCTATGCAACCAAACGATGGTGAACAGGTTATTCATCCTCGACTTCTACCTATCTCATAATCACTTTCATCATAGACGCTTATGCCTGAACCAGTACTAGCCTCGAGTGCTTACACTTTAACGATGATACCTTGACGCTTGTCATCCATATCAACTAGGGCTATGACCTTGCACTACTCTGATTGACGTTAATCTTCAATGTGAACACATTCTACCATACGACCGAACCCTGTGACTAAGGGATAATAAAATGGTGTTGAATTACCACTTACTAATCATGGTATTTCCTTTAGTGGCGTGGGTGGTCGAGGAGTGGTTTTAAAACCACCTTGAGGGAATCCACGTTCATAATCTTACCTTCCACGTGTCCACAGTGGTATTCTGCAAACCACTACGTGGATAAAGTCCCTTTTATTAAATCTTGTGTGTTTTACCAATGCGCATGCAACCTCATCCATAGATCAACTCTCTAAATGGACAATTGGATTTACACATCCATAATACTATCGAATTTAGATCCCTTTCAACACTGGACAATCAATGGTCCTATTTTTATTAGCCTGAGAGACGGATGGTCCACATTCATTCACAAATGCAAATAGGTGGCTCTATAATGGTGCGATGAAATGCGAGAAGATATGGGAGCTATACATAGCCCGATTATAAATGGTCCAAGTTGATTCTCAAATCAGCTCGGGCATTGATTGTTGCACACTTCTAAATGCAAATTCTTTATCCACCATTGATATCTCCTCTCTACTCTCGATCAATGGTTGATATTACTGTTGGATTCGCTTGTGATCCAATAGTTATGTCTTGATCAAATATTTGGGTGGATGGTTACGACTGCTCCAGATTTTATAACTAGAATTTGATGGCTTCTACCCTGCGGATACTACAGATCATTGATCCTAGAAGTGATTAATGATGATTGATCATCCCTTCAATTCGATTCTGAATAGGATTAATCCTCCACAGAGGATGTTCAGGTTTGAGACTTCTCCACGATCTCAATGATTACACATCTGCAAGAGAAATAGGATCATCAATCCTTTACAAGAATCGATGATCACTTAGATGATATTCTTCAGAGGGTCTATTCCTTTAGGATTCCTCTTTATCAAACCTGTAAACACAATTTTCCAAATATCTACGAGTTGACTTGGAACCTACAACAGTATCAAATTCACACAATGTGC
>JZKD02S1506002.1:0-10643 GCA_000966675.3 Picea glauca
GTCTGGTACGTAAAGAACAGGGGAGGTCTGGAATCCTAACTTCAGCCAGTGGGTTGATTTAAAGGTGAACAGGTGGAAGACTTAAGAGAAAGTGAACAAACAGCTCTGGGCATCATGCTTGCAGCGGTTTATAGAGGAAAAACTCTAAAAAACAGGATCCTCCTGGTTCAGAGCTTCAAGAAACTGAAAGAGGACCTGACTGGATCCTCCAATTCCAAGTCGTTCAGCGTTAAGGAAATCACAGGGACTGATTAGAGGCTCCGTAACTATTACAGTGATCCATTACAACATCATCCTATAATAGTTACAGCTCGACTGGATCCTCCAATTCCGAGCTGCTCTAACACAGTGTAAACAAAGACATGATAGAAACTGGCATTCATAAGGCAAGAAGTCTCCAAAGTTCATACATAACCAGAACAACAATGCTTCATTAAAACTTTACAATCCGGGAGCTCTGCTCAACCATCGATCCTTACAAAAGTGGCCAAAATGCCTACATATACTTGAAACAAAAACAGTGGAAGCTAAATCGAGACACTGCATTGAAGACATTACGTCTTCACATTTACTGCGCATGCAGTCCCTGGACGCTCGTGGACTTTAGTCAGACGCAATCGTGTTCCCAAGGGCCTGAGAATGAAATGACCAGCTTACAGTCATCTTTGGATTTTCCATTTATGGTGAAAAAGATGTTCAACCACCATTAACTGCTGTAATAACTGCTTCATTGAGCTCGGAAAGGTCCAGGTCAATTATGCACCTACAAGACATAGAGATCTTCGTGATGACTGGGAGGCTTGATACGAAGTGACGAACGGATGGTGACCAAGCAAGGGAAAAACGATAGGGCGAGCACAAGTGGCAGAATCCACGGGTTTTGAAGTGTACGAGCCAGGTGGAGGAACACAGGGGCCGGAAAACTGCGATTGGCACGACACGGGGAGAGGACGTGGCGGAAAGGGACAGATGGCAGAGGTAATGCGATAAGGCTTCGGGCTTTTCGGGAATTCGGGATTCGCGAGTTTGCAATGCGCGAACCCTTCGCCTCCAGAAACCCCGATATCCCGATATGCAATGAGCTCCTCCTCTATGGGTTAGCCCTCTTGGCTATTCTACGATCCATAAGACTTTCCACTATATGACCGGAGCCAAACCTTTGACGGGACTTCGGCGTTTTCGACGCCTCAATACACAACTCCTCGAGACTCGCGATCCTTCGATCGTCGATGCGCCTTCCGCGCTGACTCAGGTCCAAGTGATCGCCACCATATGCCCTCGATCATATTCTCCTTTGGGATTTCGCGGTTTGCGATGTCAACGGGCATGCGATCTCCGAGTTCGCGATATGTCGATGCCACCTGTACTCCACTATAGTCCTCGGCCCTGTCGGGAAATCGCGTATCGGGGTATCGCGATTTCCGCTGCCATGTGCGCGGGACTTTCAGTTCCCCGATCCCCGACTCTGCGGGATCTATCGCCACGTGTCTCTGCTGGCGGACGACCCCGATCTTCTCGGCACTTCTGTGGGCCCGAGTTCTCGGACGCTCTCGGCACTTCGCGTCTCGCGAAATAACGGAGCTGCTCTTCATGTGTTGGAGTCGCGACGGGCGAAACACCGAGATGGCCAGCCCTTGCGACACGCGCCCCTGGATCGAACGACCTATATTTAACCTCCAAACAGAAGGGACTTCTTTGCTGCTAAATGTCTGATAGATTGGCAACTCCGAGATCCCGATAACCGTTGATTTGCTTCGTGAACGGATCTCGGCTGCCAAGAAAAAAACTTCACCCGCTCGCTTGATCTACTACTTGGAAAAACAAGAATTCTTCTAAGCTGCGCTCGAGCATTTCGTGCAACTTGCAGACCTACATGTTTCTCGAATCCGTGACAAGAATAATAGCTAACAGGAGGTAAATGCCTCAAGAGTCAAAGCCATTATTCACCATGTATGTCAATTAAATGTGAGTCTGATCACCGACTAGTTCCAACTTAAAGGTGAATAAAAGCCATGTGCTCAATGTAGTTGGTCTTTCTATGTCAAGCACATGCTATTAGCTAAAATGGTGGAGCTCCACTGCTAGACAGGGTTAGGACATTGTATAGGCCCACGGACACCCTAGTGAAGTCACAATGATATAATTTTCATGAGTAGCATAAATGCAAACAGATATGAGTTCATTGTATTTTGATGTTACGTAAATCCATTGTCAGATATGGGAAGGACATCGAGTGCCACCTGAAGTTGCAGCGCAGTCATGGAATGACATATCGCCCTACTATCAGATAGAATAAGGATGCTCTGTGAGTGTCATTTGATGCCCTAGTAGCATCATATAATGAACCAATTTTATGTTATATTGTGTTATTATTTTCTCTTCTTTCGGGACAGATGATAGACCTAGAACCAACCATGCTGCCAAATGAGTTCAATGATTAAGATTGATTGTTATGAAGAGGTGACAGTCTGGGTTCCTAATATTTGAGGCTCTAAGGGTTCAGGCTGCTAATATGATGAAAATATTGCTATGGATGGCTAGGAGTGCAACATTATTGACAATGTGGTGGGGTGAAAAGAGAGCAATGCTACTGACAATTGCAGATTCCATATCACAGGCAATTAAATTACCGAATGGATAAAATGAAAAAAATGTTCAATTATGATACATGACGCAACCATTGCAAAAAACTGCTGAAGGGGAGAGATTAATACAAATGAAGCAGTTAATGTAGGTACAATGAGGATGACCACAATTTCAAAAGCAACTTCAGTGTGAGAAATACAGCAAGGGATAGTAAAGCACGCATCAAGAGGTCAGACTTAAACAAATGGTTGCCAAGAAGAATAACAATGAAACTAGAAATCTGCAACCAACTTTTCACAAACTGGAAAACATTTGTTTAAAAAAAACATTTAAAATATGTCAGGCCAAGCTGAACCTCAGTTTCAACCAACAAAAATAAATTATTAATTATAATTGCAATCGAATTAGTTTGGCTACTACCCCATCATTTCCAGATCACCCTGGCAATCTCTCTGGGAAGATGATTGATCTGTCTTGCTTTAACTCAGAAAACCAACTAAAATAGTCTCTCCATAGAGCTGCAATGAAAAGTTAAGTTTTAATATTCACCATCTTCCAAACTCTTCAACATTATACAATATTCTATTATCCCTCTCTAGAGTATTGTCATTCTGTTTAGCCGCATGCCAGGTGGAGCGTATATACATTATGTCACCCATAAGATTTGAACATTTCCCCAAATGTAAACAATCTCTCTTAGCACTTGTGAGTTCATCAAGAACCTAATTGGAATATTGTCCTGCTTTTCATGTACATGATGTATTTAAAGCCATGATTTTGTAGCTTTAACACATTGAAGAAGCAATATACAGAAGTGGGGTGAATACAAAGCACACAAAATTGGTGCCAGTAACATGGCACATGCGCTTTATGATCAATATATTTAAATGGGCGAACAGCCAGCAATGTTAGTTAAGAATGGATGAGCCAAAGAATAGCCTGAATCAGCATCATTCCACCATAATAACTGCTATACATTTGCTGTAGTAAATGACTTCTCTCACCCAAGGATATAGAGCGTGATCTGCTTTCCTGTAAATGGAGTGCCTCCCAGATGTGTATGTAATTTAGTTAGATATACAACATCTTTTCCTGTTAGATGAAGTGCACTACCATATCCTCGGTTTTGAATGCTTCCCATGTCTCTCTGAGCATATCTACTTCTGATTTAAGTAAACCAGAAGTCTCACTGAGTGTGTTGGCATTATTCTTTTGCTGTAAAGACAATTGTTGTCTCTGTTTGCACATAAAGAGCACCACCGATGCTCTTGAAATTTGGGGTGAAACTTCCATTTAGGAGCTTCGAAATCATAAAGAAGACAATCAAGACATAAAACTCTTATCTGTAGTCCTCAAAGAATGCTTTGTTTGATATTGCTGCCAAATGTACCGAGGATAACTCCATAGACAATTTAGAGACAAAAGGTACTATGGCTGCCAGCAATGCTTTGGGACACTCTTCATGAGGAAGGTGTCCACAACCAGAAATTGCAACTAGTCTCTGCAATGCCACAAAGATTAGTTCGATATTTTCACTAAAGATGTCAAGAAACTACTACTCTAGCATGTTTTCAAGATTCAACCACATAATAGAAATAGAGTAGAATGGGGATACTTACAGAATCAGAAAACTTAGATGCTAGAGCTTGAGAAGAACGTAATGAAACTAAAATATCTTCTGCACCAGTTGCTATCAGCACTGGCAACCATTGCAATGCTTTCAACAAAGCTAAGACATTGTTTGAAGAGAGCATAGTTCCTATGGATAACTTGCTAACTTCTGCAAGTGCCTTATCCCATCCTTCCACCCGCAATGGTGCCTGCATTCAAGCATGTGAACTAACTTACTGGCTATTTCAAATAAAATCATTGATATAATATCCAAGCAAAACAGTTGCACCTTAAAGGTCACCTTATAAAGGTCCAGCACATCTGGTGTCAGCTTTGATGCATCATACCAAGCTCGGCGATTGGCAACTTGGATTATTTCAGACCGTAAAAGGGGACGCAACATGTGTCGTCCCAATGAGGTGTGCAACAAGACTCGGGCAAAGGTTGGTACAACCTCTCTGGAAACACTCACACCAACCAGTACGACTCCCTTGACTTCTACCTTCAATAGTGACACACTTTTCTTATCTGCATAGGATGTTCATATTCATAAAAAGCAATGCAAGGAAAAGGCAGTGGAAACTACCTGACAAGTATCCATACTGGTTTGTGCTTTTTCAGCTGCCATTAGAGCAAGCAAGCCACCATCATCGTGACCAACAAGCACAACAGAGGAAAGTCCTAACTTGTGACAAAAAGAGAAAAGATAGTCAACCTGCAGTGAACAGAAAATAGTCATCAACATTTACCTTTTTGCAACAGTTAAAGAGATATAAGACCAAGTCAATTATCAGTTCCAATGCACTTCAGAGTAAATTAAGCATTTCAAAATAAATTAATTAATACAATAAAATATCAGAATCCAAAGAACCAAAAAATCTGAAAATAGACGGAACAATATAATTATCTACATTATAATTACCAATAATGCAAAAGAGAGAAACAACGCATACAGTACTGAGCAAAACATAGTCTTAAATTTACAAGAGAATTAGTTACCCAGAAAAAGAGAAATAGAAGCATCTATTAGAAAATTTTAGAGAATAATAGTAAATTTTAAACATGACATTTTTTCACCTGGGATTGAAGCTCATATGGGTTAGGTAGCCTCTTCTCTTCCCATTCAGCTCTTCGTGGACGAGATGTGAGCCCCCAACCAGGACGATCAAATGCAGCTACTGCGCAGCCAGTATGCCTTGCTAGAGTAGTCATAACATGTCTCCACGAGAAAACCCCTCCACCAAACCCATGTATCAAAATGATACCATCCAATCCTGTTTTTTGTTTTCCTGTCTCTGAACCCACTATTCCAGGCTTTGAAAGCTTGGTCAATGAATCCAACTCATCTTGGCTATCCTCCAATTTCAAATGAGGTATTTGCTGAGGAAAACAAGAATGCCCATTGTAGATAGAATTTGATGCTATTGTCACCTCCTCTGTCAAGCTACTTATTAAGGGAGTGTGCAATGATGCATTTGTCCCACTATGACTTAAGTTCCTGCAAACAGAAACAACCTTGGAAGGATTGTCAAATCTTGGCCTCCCAGGTGTGGTGCACCCATCCTTTCCATAAGCATCTTGAGAGTAGTTGTGAGTCACTGAACCAAAAGATTGTCTTTCATAAACAATCTTGTAGTGGATGACCAGACCTTCACATGATATAAAGAGGCTATCATCATCAGCAAGCATTTTGGCAGGTAGGTCTCTTTCCTCATAAATAGAAGGCATCTTTCCTTCAGAGCCAACTTTAGTAATTTTTCCTGGAGTAGGAGAACGATGGACTTTCTGGTAACCATGTAAGGCAGCTTTGCAGACTAGAAGCTATAAAATACACAATAACCATGTAAGGCAGCTTTGCGGACTAGAAGCTGTAAAATACATAATATGAAAGGGTAGCAAATTGAGAAATGAACTTGCTTTGCAATTCATAAAAGAGAAAGAAATGCTCCACACTCTCTTGGAAGAAAAGAAACATGTCTTAGCATCATCCATGAGTGCTTCAAAATGCTCAACATCGTTTGTGCACAAATCCATATATGGCTTATAATCTTTTAGTTGGACATCCTTACAACTTTAATATTAATTTTCATGCAACAGATTATAAAAAATGTAGAGCAATTTTGACTTGGAACTAAATGCAGAATAGCAAGTCCTTGCACTGTAAAAGACAAAAGAAAGAATCAATGTTTTCTCTTATGTTGAGGTTTGATGGTATGGGATTTCTTTATTCTTGGAGAAAACTGCTGAGTTTTTTCTTCTTCAAGTCAACTTGGCTCATTTCAGTGCCAAGACAAGTTGACTTGCACAGTACTTAGCGGACTTCACAAGTCCTGTTACATTAATTAAAAAAAAGGTCTATGAATTATTCGAGTAGCAATGAGACGTTGCTCAATTGAGTGGAACCACAGGTTTAGGGCATTGGATAGAGAACTGAGATTGGTGAATCCAAGCCAGTTAAGGCTGAGTGAGGGAAAAGGGAACCACTGGTGGATAGGGAGGATTTAGATTCCATGAGGAATTATTTTAAGATTGGTGTTACAAGAAAGCATGAAAAATCACTAAAGAGATCACCAGCAACCTTGGATAAAGTGATAAAGAATGTTCAAAGATATTGAAGAGGAGCTTATATACAGCAAGTAGATGAAAGTCTGAAGATCAGGACTAAGCTGGATATTTTAGTATATGAGGTAAGCTATTTAAGCCATCATACCCTGATGTATAAATTTCTGGGAGTAGGCCATTAGAAAAGGCTCCAGAGAATTGGATCTTCAGATATCGGCATATAAAGGGTTATGTCATGGTCATCTTCACTTGTGTGGAGGATAAACAAATTATTTCAAGGACTATGGTTTCACAGTAGAAACTGGTCTATACATGAATTATTAAACGGTTAACTTTAGCCTTTAACCCGGTGGACTAATCCCTATCCTTAGCCTCCATATAAATCTGTTATTCTCACTTCCACTAAATACGGGCATGAAGAAATATTCAAGGAGATAAGGAACATAATAGGAGAATTCATTAATTTGCAGATATAACTAAGAGAGTTATTTACTAATCTTACTTCCTGTGCAAGATTGTATATACCATAAATATTGATCTAGATAGACTGCTGCAATAGAAGATACTTCTGTATTTATGAGATCAGAAATGGGAGAAAACGGTAGAAATGGAGTTCCTTTCAAAGAAATCTCAGTTAGATGTTCAAACTTCAAAGGCCAGCAAATAGAAAGCAGACTTGGGATCTCTTGAAAGGAGAGGAAGGAGATCAGCTAAGTGGAATGAATAGATCTAGTTGAATTGGACCACCAAAGCACAATACAGGAACTATTGAGGAAGTTCAATTCCTCATGTTAAGCAGAACAAAGACAATGTCTTGAAATGTGAAGGGACTAAATTCAGCCCCAATAATGAAATCAAATAAAACGAAGATAATGGTAGAGAAACCTAATATTTTCCTGGTTCAAGAAACAAAGTTAACATAGAAGATATGCTCAGTATAAGTGAACAAGTTTGGAATTAAGGTCAATGCACTGCTATCAGAGTTGATGATAAATTGGGGAAATGGAAAAATTGTAGAACTTATATTAATGGAAATAGAGGCCTCTATAGTGGGCACCTAGTGGATAAACGTTTGATGTTAAAGTAAGACCCTAAACACTGTGTTACTGGATCCACCTTGGAAGCAACCTGGATCCGCGGATCCCCAAATTGGATCCAAATCAAGATTTGCCAGGATCTGCCTCCTAAATTTGGAAACGGCCAGGATCCTCCTGGGAAACATATCTTGCAGACTTGAGGCACCCTAAAATGATGAATGCCCTAATCATTAAAGTTTAATCAAAGGTATATTGTTGTTCTGTGCATAAATGGACTGAATCTCATTCTTCCCAAAAGTAGTTTACAGAATGTCATAAATGTTTTTGTTCTGTGCACAAATGTTGTTGTTGCTGTTATAAAATCTCAATCTCTTCTCAACTAGTTTATGGACTGAATCTCAACTAGCAGCATATTGCGACCCTAAATTGAGAATATGCATACAAATGGTTGTTTTGTGCATACGATTTATTGTTTTTCTGTTCTCTGTTGTGACCCTAAACTGAAAACATGTATACAATTTATTGTTGTTCTATGCAGACAATTTATTACCAATTCAGATCAAGTACTATAGTGTTGTAATTTGTTATATGGATTGATAATGCTTCTAAAGGAATCATCTGAGGTCCTTAATCCTGAAAACCTACATGAGGCATCACTTGAAGGTGGGACACCATTTGTGGCTTTTATCTGGAAGGGCATGAGGCCGCCTATCTCGAATTAATGGCCGTGATGGTTTCTACCACCTTTGTGGTCACCTTGTGGGGCAAACCAGCCTTGTGAGATTTGAACCTTGGTGGGGGTTTAACAAAATACCCCACTTTCACCAACCCGGTTAACTTCTCGTGGTTTTGATGTGTTATACAATACATAGTAAGTAATATGTTGTAGTGGATTAAGGAAGCGGACAACAGCACCAAGTTCTATTTTGATTTCTGAAAACGAAGTTTGTGGCTAACTGACTACTTGGTTTACATAGAGAAAATGGTTCTCTTGCAGAAGACCCAGAGGAGGTCAAAGGTATGTTTGGTTTACACTTTCAGAATGTTTTTTCTCCATATGCTTTGATGGATTGTGTGGTGGGTGCCAAGAATTCTTGTTACAAAGTTATCCTGCATATGGTTTTTGTTGGGGACTAAGACAGGCTGGATAGTGACAGTGACTTCTTGAAGGAGGAGCTTTTTGCAGTTCTTAGCCCCATGCAAAACGGAAACTCCCCAGGTTTGGGTGGGTTGGCTTGTGACTTTTACAAGGCCATGTGGGGCACGGTAGGGGATGATTTTTGTTGTCTAGCCATGGAAGGAAGCCTATTACTTTGCTTAGTGTTGCTTATAAAATCTTGGCTAAAGCAATGGTTCTCTGTATTCGCACTATGGACAAGAAGGTTGTATAGCAGGAACAAACATGATTTGTGCAAGGTCGGTTTATTTTGGATACTGTGATTTCAGCCTGGGAGGCCATGGAATGGATACGAGAGTTTGGTCAACAGGCTCTTTTTTTGAAGACGTTTTGATAAGGCTTATGATCGGATTGATTGGTCCTTTATCACAAAGATGATGACTTGTTTAGGTTTTGGATCCCAGTGTGTGGCCATGTGAATACTCTTTTCCTTAATACCTCTGCATTCGTTTCAGTTAATAATTCCTTGTCCCCATAGATTCTATTGCATCTATCCATTTGATAAGGGTGCCCCTTGGCCCCTTACATTTATGTGTTGAAACCTAATGCTTTGGGTTATCTCTTGGAGGTTGCCCAAATCCAAGGGCAGTTGTGGGGCATTTTGCTTCGTGATGGGTCAAAGATGGGTAATAATCACTTTGCAAATGACTCTCTCCCAGTTGTTCAAGCGGACTAGGACTCCATGGATGGTGCTTCAGCATGTCTGGATCTTTTCTATGCAATTTCAGGTGTAGTGGTTAGCGATCATAAGGCAGACCTTTTGTTGGTCATATTGGATAGTTCACTTGAGTGGTATCCCACAACTTGGACTTATGTTTGTCTAAGAATCATTGTACAATATCTTGACATACCTTTTGGAGTGGATCTCTCGCCTATCGCTATGTGGGATTGGTGTCTTCAATGACTTTAGAACAACCTTCACTTCTGGCATGATAAAAATCTTCCATTTGCTGGGAAATTGATTATGGTTGGACAAATTCTTCAGCCTTCCCACATCTACTATCTCCTGTTGGTTCTTGAGTTGAGCTCAGTTTTAGCGCTTGGAGCAGATTTTCCAATCTGACCTATGGTCGAAGTATGGCGTAGAGAAGGGCCTTCTGATGGACCCATAGGATGTGTGTATCATGCCCAAGGATGAGGGGGGCTAGGATTTATTGATGTGGCTTCCCAACAAAGCATCCTTGCTACAAAACAGGTGGTGTGTTGCTTGGAGGGGGTCGCTCCTTAGTATGTGTTGTTGCGTCATTGGTGGCTTACTGCTCAGCATGTTCGCCATGTTCAGGGGTTTTTTGGCTTGTGGGACGTTATTTCCTCCCCTCACCTATTCCATATTACAAGCTTGTTTATCCTCAAAAGTATATGGAGAGCTTGGAAGACAGTAGCAGGTTTGGTAAGATGGAATACAAATGGCAATAGAGGAAGTTGGGATTTGACGCAACAACCTATTTGGAGCTAGAGGCTACGAGGTTCTTGTATTGTAGAGCTCCTATGTTTCCAAGCACATTGTCTGAGTAGTGTTGGCCCTTGGATATGAAAGGAAGCTGAGATTAAGGAATAAAGGCGAAGTACGAACTACGCGGAAGACACATAAACCAAGGAAGGGTCGAAGTTGGAAAAGAAGCAGAAAAGAAGGAGAAAAAGAAGGAAAAGCTAGCCGTTGGAAGAGAATA